>JAQQZT010000036.1:3301928-3319472 GCA_030068275.1 Clarias platycephalus | reverse complement strand
CACACACACACACACACACACACACACACACACACACACACACACACACACACACACACACACACATATATACACTTATACCTTGTGGAGGCAACTATAATAACCAGTTCACATTAGCATCTTTTCGAGAGGTGGAAGTAAACTCGGGATCCAGGAGGAAAGTCACACATACTGTATACAAGGGGAACATGGGAGACTCCAAATAGACAGAAGAATTAGTTGAGGATCAAACCTGAAAATCGGCAGAGAAGTGGTGACAAAACTAGAGAACTCATTGAATAAATTGCTAGAAGTGCATGTAACGAAGACTATGTGATCATTTCTTATTTAATACAGTAATTGTCATAAACAAACACTTCAGTATGCTGAAATACAAGTTTATGTTGGAGCAAGCGAGCAACAAAATAGATTAGTTTTCTGAGAAATTGATACAATAACACCTTGAATGTCATGCATTGAAGACGTTTTTTTTATTCCCCAATATTATGATATTGACCTCATTCATTATGATGAGGTATCTGGTTTAGAGCACTGACATGTCTCACACAATGATTTATCAGGTTGCTTTCTCAGATCATCACACCAGAGCGTTCGCAAGTCTTTCAGGCCCGGACTGAAATAAATAACACTGTTTAGTGATGTCAGAAAACAAATGCTTTCCAGATTGCATGTGCTTACACAGTTTCTAATTAGTTATCTGTGTGAATTTTTTTATTATTTTTTTAAATCTTGATATTTGCTTGATTAAGTGCCTCGCAATGTTTCAGCCTGAGTGATCTGGCAAAGGCTTCCTCTTTTTGGAGCGGGTACAAATGGTGGCATGAAATCATTATTTCCTCCGCAATTTCACTGTCGGAGCTCAAACCTGCTGAGACTTCTCTTCTGCTCTTTACAAAACACAGACAGACATACAGACAGACATTGTATATAAATATTGCCAAAAGTATTTGCTTTCCTGCCTTCACATGCATATGCACTTGAGTAACTTCCAATTCTTCAATTCTCAATCCATAGGGTTTAATGTGATGTTGGCCCCGTCTCCTTTTCAGCTACTGTACAGTATACCTGCTTCAACTCTTCTGGGAAGTCTTTCCACAAGGTTTAGGAGCGTGTTTATTCAAGTTTTTGACCGTTCTTCCAGAGTAAGACGTTCGTCCACACCTCACTCGCTCATCATTATGGACCTTGCTTTGTGCACTGATGACTTATGAAGGTATATATATATATATAAGTTACATGACCACAGGCAAAGGTAAAGAAAATAGTCATAATTTTGTTTTAGATCATAATGCCTCAGGGTGGGATACAGCTGGGATACTTTAAATGCAGTAGAACAAAAAGAAAAGCAAGTAGTCATACAGTTTGACTATAACGATTATCCAGAGGGACCTGAAGCCTATCCCGGGGAACCTAGGGCACAAGTCAGGGTACACCTTGGATGGGATGTCAATGCACCATCGAACACAAACACACACAGACAGGTAATTTGGGAACCAGAGTATCTGGAGGAGACTCACTATTCACAGGGACAACATACAACTCTAAACAAAAAACAGAGGTGAGAATCAAACTCATCCCTGGCAGAATCATTCTCACCAGTGGCATCCCCAATGCCACTGATCTCATAACCCACTTGGCCAAAATATAGTTAGATCCAGCTGAGTCTGTTACCATTGTTTCTTCTATTGTAACTACCTAAACGTTCTGCCTGTTATGTGTTAGGAGATACTTTTCTGCTTAACATGCTTGTAACCAGTGCTTATTTGAATAATACATACCATAGCCCAAACCAGCTATTTAGATACCCACATCATCATAAAACATAGCACCATTCTGTGTAAAGACTCTATTGTGAGATCTTCAGTTAAAATATTGTAATACTTATTCTCCTGGCACTAACTACCATGGCATATCATGCCAGTCATTAAGATCACATTAACTGTATTTCTTGACCTGTATTATGGTGGATTGGCTTATTGGATAATTACATGCATACAGTATGTAAGTGTTCTTAAAAAGTAATTGGTGAATGTATGATATTTGGTATTATCATTAAATATAAGTAAAAACTACCTTTATTTCTGTTACACTAATGCACTTATTGTGTGTTTCACTAGTGCTTGGATAGCATCAAGGTAAATAGTTTGTCAGTGATCAGACTGCCTGAGTCACGGCTAAAACCCTGGTCTCCCAGGAACTCCTTAAATGGTCCAATTTGTGGAACTGGGTTGGAACGAGGTCAGGACTGTTTGGGGGATGTGGCTATAACTCCCAGCTGAGTTCCCATGCTGTGCATGTGCTGTTGATGAATGATTGTGTGTACACAATCATGAATCCCTCAGATCAGAAGGTCCACTCGCTGAATGTTCACGGGAACGACTGCAGCGGGTTCTGAGTCATCTCTGCCCGGGATCGTCATTCACAGATGTTTGCTTTCTAACATTTGCACCATACAAATGTGAGTCTCATCTCATTTTATTTACTAACAGTCTCATCACCATAATGTGCTTGAAGTCTTCTATAAATGTCAATTAATTTTATACCGTCATTCACCAAAGTCCTGGTTTGACGTGAACGTCCCATGTAAATCTTCTTATCACAAAGTAACCACTTTGGAGGATAAAATGTATTTTCAGGTTTGTGCTAATGGAACTTTCGACGTGTTTTGATTATGAATAAAACACATGCAATTATTCCAGCATGGATATAAGTGGTTTTGCTAAAGGTCTCGTAACTATTTTGAAAGGTCCGGACTGACATGAAGTGCTTCACTCACTGAAGATTAATTGATTTCCATTGGTTTGTTTTTACAGTGTGTTCTCCCTTAAGGTGACTGCATGCAATAAAAATTTATAATAATAATAATAATAATAGGAAAAAAAAAACACTCATATTATTCCACTAATTATTCCTCATTAGTAGATTATAGTAACATGCTGTTTATCAATGTTTGATGCTTTCATATTAACGGAGTTTGTGTTTAAAACAATAGCATACGCTTGGGGTAAAATGTGTAGATAAAATGAAACGAAAGAAGCACAAGCTAGCAGTCTTTGAAATATGATGTCATCCTTTCTCACCAAAACAAACACAGCAGGCAGATGAGCATCAATACTAGTGAAATATATATATATATATATTATCTTTTTAAAGCTAACAATAGCAAAACCTCCATCACCAACCAAGCTGACTAAGAAACCTCCCGCATTTACCACTGTATAAGGTTAACCTTTAGTCAAAATCACCCAGGCTCATGTACTCTACCGTCACACACACATCAGTCACCTGCTCATCCACCGACGTGCCCAACGTTATGAAAAATAACAGCACAGGCGTTTTCTGACACGCTACCTTCTCCATCATGTCGTCTGCTTTAATGATGCCAAAAGCATTACTGCTCTCTGTCCCCGACTGAGATGCTTTCAATCACCACACCTCATTAGTTTACTTATTTCCTATTCTCCCCCTAAACGTTGAACACCCTATTGCTCCGTTTGATGAGCACTATTCTCCAGGAGGCCTCAAGCAATACAAGTTCAATTGAGTCACTCAGCGCAGGCACATTCGACAATCATAAAAGCACAAGCGTCTGGGTCCTTTCTTATTTACAATACTGTAGATGAGTGTATAAAAGAGTCTCTCGGTTTTTTTTTTATTATTATTTATTTATTATTCTATTGAACAAAGAAAGAGATGCTATCCCTACAGTATATTGTGCTCTGGATTATAAGTGACTTTTTGCAAAGTTTGAGCAGTGTGTGTGTGTGTCTACCTCGTTGCAAGGTCACAGCTTCAATTCGTTCATTTTTAATTTAGCCTATCTACTTTATAATATGCTAATGCAGTTGCATGGTTATTTCCATGCATTTTAAAATATGCTAAGTGAGAATTGCTAAGTAGGCTAAAATTGCTAAGTACACCAAATGAGTCACTGTTTGAAATATAAGACCAAAGAGACCGGGTAGTCACAAGGACGATATTTCTGAAGAACCTTCATAGATTTGCATACACAGTTCAGATTTTTATTTTTTTAAAGTAAGTTTGTAAACATCTACCGTACATAGGTTGGATTGACGTATTACTGTATATTATTTAGAATATTTAAAGAATTATTTATTTAATATTTCATTATTTAATTGACGGAGCAGCACGGTGGCTTAGTGGTTAGCACCGTCACCTCGCACCTCCAGGGTCCGGGTTTGATTCCTGCCTCGGGTCCCTATAAAGGGGTAAAGACAATGAGTGAGTGAGTGAATAATAATAATAATAATAAAACCTAATAAATAATACACATTTATATTGTGTAATTATAAGTCATTTTTATGGCTCCTTTTCTTCACCTTGTCTGTTCTGAACAGGTGGTAATAAATATGGGGGGAATTTTTTTTTTTTTAATGCAGCTGCCTTATCCTGGCTCCAAAGGAATCTTGTCTAAGCATTGCCCAGAGTTACATTTAAACACAGGCACTCAGTAGAAGTAGCAAAGGCTTCTAGTAAGTGGAGCAGTGGTAGCCCCTAAGCCCTCCACTCATTTAAACTGAGTGTAATGCTGCTGCGTGTGATTCGCTCACTCTGAGGCAGGTACAACTCACAGCTTTCGCAGATTCAGGGTTAGTGGAAAAATTTATTTGGCATCTCTCTGGCAACGAGACTTCACAATCGCTCCGAGGTGATCGAACACACACTGGCTGTTCAGGCTGTAGACAGATGCCCCACAGCCTTGGGGAAAGTGCAATTTATTACACAATCTTTCAGGTTAAAAAAGCTACAACCATGAGTTTCGGACTAAACCTTACGATACTTTATAGGGACGAAAATAATTCTTTATCAAATGAAAAATGTGAAATTGCTAATGTTTTTATTATCTTATTAGTTTAGAAGTGCAGTGGATTTGAAAAACAATAACGACAACATTGATTTAGAAATAGATTTACACATAGGTATCATTTTACAACAAAATCCATCCATAAGTCTGGGTGTGTATCCTATGTACAATTTAAAAAATATATTGTATAAATAAATCCCACATAAAATAAATATGGATGCTATATCATCTTGACTGCTTTATCCTATATTCAGGGTCACAGGGGCCTGGAGCCTATCCCAGAAGACTTAGGGCACAAGGCGTGGTACACCCTGGATGGGGTGTCAATCCATCGCAAGGCACACACACATAATATTTACACACTACAGGCAATTTGGGAATGCCAATTAGCCTAATCTGCATGTCTTTGAACTGTCTTTGTATCCAGAAGGAACCCAGCAAGCCCAGGGAGAACATGCAAACCCCAATATTGTGTATTTTGAGTTATAATTACATTTGAGGTGTATTTCGGAGCCAAAAATAACAAAAAGGCTACCTGATGATTACCTGATTAACTACCGGATTGGCTTTTTTCACTTGGAAAAGCGTTGCACTGTTCATCGTGTAGTCCATGTTTACACAATAAGGTAGATTCTATTATTAAATTAATTACTTTCATGACTACATACTTTGACTTTGAGTCACAAGCTCAAATGTAGGGCTCTGGCTTGTGTATAGTACTGTATGTATATCCCAAGTTCCTCTTCTGCCATGCATTTCTGCATTATACAATGGTTCAATTTCTAATTGGCCAGGCTGGACTTGTACAACTGCCGCAGGAGACCATTTACTGTGTATGCAATATCTAACAAAGAGTTACCTAAATGGATGAGAGAACACGTTGGTGCAATTACCAGACAGTAACTACTGCAGCAAGATGAGCAAGAACTTAACTGATGATGATGATGATGATGATGATGATGATGGAGTTATCTTTGTTCTGCAATTGTTGCCTGTTTGATGAAGAATACAAAGCCTTTGTGACTGAAAAAAATCTGTAAGTTGATACTTTTAATTCTATATTTTACCGTTGCTTTTCCTGGTGGTGTTCTTGGTGGCCACAAGCTGAAAAACTCATTTCAGACTTTTAAGTCTTCAGCCAGCTCTTCCTGTGGAGATCCCCTGATGTTCCCAAGCAGCGCATGAGATAAAATGTTTCCAGCAGGTTCTGGATCAGACACAGGTTCTCTCTGTCTAGTGGATTGTGTTTCCATTAGAGTTTTATCAGGAACATCCCACTATACAGGGGAACCCTGGACCAGACCCAGAACCTGCTGGAGACATTTTCTCTCACAGCGGAATTTTTATGCATCCTCGTAAGGCAACCACATGACATCAAGTGCAAGAAGATCAATTACTCTGTACTTCATTTGGGGTTGTCTGTACTTTATTTCACTTGCTGAATCACAGTGTGTGAACAGACAAGTGTACTCAGGTACAGAACGGTATAACCAATGTGACAGGCTAGACAACAGGATGTATTGCAAGTATTGCTGGATGTAACAAAGTATTGAATTGATTGCATATTGGTGGGGTGGGGGGTTTGGAGTGAGTTTCGGCTTTTGCACATGCTTTTGGCTTTTCAAGTGTTTAAAAGCAAAGTCTAACCTAGCATTTTTGTTTTTGAGTGTAACCAGTGCTCCATGAACCTGAAACACGGAGGTTCTCATATCTGATCTGAACAAACTTCAGTTCCCTTATAAAAGCTATACTCGATGCTGCGAGAAAACGCTATAGGGAACGCTCTTCGCGCAACCGGTTGTTGAAGCATGTGTCTCAAACACGCCAAACATTTTGGCATATACTGTATAACCTCGGTCAGGTGAAGTCATTTGATTAGGTGCACCTGGAGGTTATAAATAGGCATGAACCGGAAACATCCTCAGGTCTTTTTGTCTTCAAGGACCGCATTGTGTGTGTGCGTGTGTGCAAGCATTTTTTCAAAGCAAAAATAGAAAGTGTCTTATTACTCACCAGAAAGATGGCAGAGTTAGACAGGAGTGCCGTCCCACCGTGTAAAAGATATCTCGCTGTGGTCGATCTCCACGCTTTCTGTTTTCAGTGTTTGGGGTAAGAGCACGCAATCCTCGGGCTTGAGGGAGCATGTGAGCATTGCAATCTCCTCCCTATTAAAGTCCCTCACGCTCGGCTTGCCATCTTTAAAACGAAACCGCAAGCCACGGCGCATTCCTCGCGTGCGGATCTGGCGGAAGCGCATGAGACAGAATCTTCCTTTTCTCTCGCTCTCTTTCGCCGGATCATGAGCCTTTACCGTCGACTTCTCAAGCGCGCTCCGGCGCTTCTTATGAAAGGGAAGCGGAAGAAACTTTCTCTCTCGCTTCTGCGGAGATGGAAACTATCACTTCAGTGATAGTCTAGTGATGAGCGAGTGTATCAGTAGTTATTAGGAGGTGGTAACATGCGCAGCCGAATCCCATGCGCAGTTTTATATGATGATGCCTCAGATTGAAGAGACGCTTGCAGGCTATCTCTCTCCTGGGAGCTCATCCTCCCTGAAAAAGTCCACACTCCCCACCAAGCTGTGTAGACTAACATCTTCGTTGGTGGGAAAAGCTTTTTCAGGCAGCGGGTCAGGCTGGTGCTGCCCTGCACACAATGGCTTTGCAGGCATACCAGGCTGACCTACTGAGAGAACTGAGCACTGGCGGGTCTATCAATGATGCGGCGTTTGCGGAGCTACACCGAACCACAGATTTATTTCTCCGTGCCACCAAGCAAACGGCATTTGCTCTCGGACATTCTATGGTTGCCATGGTTGCCACGGAGAGACAGCTGTGGCTTAACCTCACAGACATCAAGGACAGGGATCGCGTTTTCCTCCTTGATGCTCCCATATCCCCTTCCGGCCTATTTGGCAATGCCGTAAACACTGCCGCCACTAGGTTTCGGGGGGCGAAGCTCTACGAGCAGTCCTTTGTGAGGCTTCTCCCCCACTGTGCTCAGGAGTCGGGACTGTCGGGCACCCAGTCCTGACCAGGTCTGGTTCTTGCCAGGCGTGAAGCGCAAAAGGACAGTGTGGCGTGCCAAGCACCCCCTCGTAGAGATTGAGGCGGGACTCGTCACACTTCGCAGTCCGCTTCAAGGAGGCCAGACCTGAGGAGCATCATCTTCTCTAAAAAGGACTCCTGAGGCGTACGTGCCCAGGACCATGGGGGTGTCTCCCTCCCGGGAGGGGCGCGTAAAAATTCCAATAAGGAATATAGACTCCTTCCTGGCACCCTCAGGAGGCCGTGGTTCAATCTCCGCCACCACTGGTGTTTCGTGGAGCAGTGGTCTCCAGCGAAATGTTAGGTGTTCCTTCCTGCCATGTTTCGGGATGCCGAACATCTAACCTCTGGGTCCCACTTTAGGTCCATGTTGTCGTCGCAAGCTGCTTCCCTCAAGGGCTGGGGTGTGGTCTTAGATGGCCGTTCAGCCCAAGGGATCTGGAGAGGTCATCTTCTCGCGTGGCACATCAATTGCCTCAGAACGATGACTATATTTCTGGCCCTGAAATACTCCCTCCAGCCGCTGAGAGGCTACCATGTCCTAGTGCGGGTGGACAACACTACGGTAGTCTCATAAATAATCGCCTTGGCAGACTGTGCTCACGCCAACGGGAAAAGCTAGCGGACCAAATTCTGCTTTGGGGCACAGGACAAGTTCCTGTCCCTCAGGACGATTTACATTCCATTTACATCCCAGGTATGGGAGCAGACTTGCTGTCCAGACAAGCTGTGACACACGGGGTTTGGAAACCCCACCCCGAAGTAGTCAGTCCTCCAGCTCCTCTGGGTCTGAACGCGATGGCCCATACATGGCCCAGACTGCGTCTTATTCATTTCGGGAGTCCTCAAGGCTTGTGCCTCGTATTGATAGCGCCCTGTTGGCCTACCAGTGTGTGGTGTTTAGATCTTATATCTCTCCTGTGAGGAGGGAGCTTCTGTCATGTTCTGACATTCCATCCCTGGCCCGAGCTCTTCTACTTTCACGTCTGGCCCCTGAAGGGGACCAGTGAAGAAAGGCTGGTCTTCCAGCCAGTGTAATTGAAATTATACTAAGTGCTAGGACTCCCTCCACTAGAAGATCTTATGCCCTCAAATTGAGTGTATTGAAAATTGGTGCATAGTAAAAGATGTAGACCCAGTCCACTGCCAAATAGTTTCAGTGCTGGAGTTTCTACAAGAAAATTGACCTCGGGCTTATGCCCTAGTATTCTCAGAATGTACGTAGCCGCTATTTCGGCTTGTCATGTCCTGACTGATGGGGCTTCTGTGGAAAGCACCCTTTAGATGCCCACTTATTCGTGGAACTAAACGGTTGAGGCCGCCCACTAGAGCGACAGTCCCTTCTTGGGATCTAGCTATTGTGCCAGACGGGTTGGTTGATACCTCCTTTGACACAGCGCCTGTCAGGCTTCTGACCCTTAAGACGGTTTTTCTCATGGCCGTTACTTCTCTGAAGAGAATTGGAGATTTGCAGGCTTTGTCAGCCTGCCCATTTTGCTTAGACTTTGCCCCTGGCCTAGTCAAAGCTATTCTGCATCCTCACCCCCACCATTTTCCAAAGGTTCCATTCTCGACTATGCACCCAGTTGTTCTCGAAGCCTCTGTCCTCCGCCATTTACAGCTCCGGAGCAGGAAAGACTTCACTTACTGTCTCCACTTTGTGCTCTTCAGATTTACAGTACATTCACCGCACTAGTCAGTGTCAGTAAATCAGAGCAGGTTTTTTATATGTTATGGGGGCCACAGCCGAAGGGCGGCCGCCACTAGACAAATGCTGTCACATTGGGTGAGAGATGCTATTGCCCTAGCCTATGAGGCGCGTGGAAGACTTCACCTCTAGTAATTAGGGGCCATTCGACCAGGGGGCTTGCCTCATCAATTGCTCTGGTAAGAGGCGTCCGCTTGCAGCAAGTGTGGGGGATTGTGCGCACACTACACAACTCCACTGTATGCGTGACTGGACGTCCTTTCAGACAAAATTGACCTGAGGATATTTCCGGTTCATGCCTATTTATAACCTTCTGGTGCACCTAATCAAGTGACGTCACCTGACCGAGGGTATATATGCCAAAATTTTTGGCGTGTTTGACACACATGCTTCAACAACTGGTCGCGCGAAGACCGTTCCCATAGCATTTTCACGCAGCATCTCGTTCCCACTTTTACAGGGAACAGGGTTACAGAAAAGTAACCCGAGACCGTTTTTCAAATGTGCTGCCTGCATCAGTTCCTAGGAGTTTCTATCTGTGATTTTGCATATCCAACAAAGTCATCTGGGACAGTTGCAATCACCAACTAACAATTAAAGACCATATTCAAAAACAAAGATTATGCTTTTTTGGGCATGTTTGCAGAATAAACAACAGTCAGTTTATCTCTCTGGAGAGAGGGTTTCTCTCACCCAGCGGAGAGTTTAACGCTCAACACCAAAGAAAACATTGCTCAAGCAAATTGAGGAAGATTAGAAGAACTGGTGGCTCACCATTCAGGAAGACACTGAGGGCCAGTTGTTTTATAAACAAAATCTGAAATCTTGCAGAACAAACAGCAACGTATTGATAGAACAAACCTGAACCTCCACCCACCCGCAAGGGCTCAAATACAAAGAAGAACAATCATCTTGAGATAAACTATTTTCATTTATATTGATTCTTGATTGGGGCGGCATGGCGGCATAGTGGTTGGCACTGTGGGCTCGCACCTGCAGGATCTAGGATTTGATTCCCACCTTGGGTTTGTTTGCATGGAGGTTGCATGTTCTCCCCATGCTTGGTGGGTTTCCTCCGGGTACTGTATTTCCTCCACAGTCCAAAGACATGCAGATTAGGATAATTGGTGCTCCTGTAGTATGTGTGTGTGTGTGTGTTTGTGTGTGCCCTGTAATGGACAGGCACCCTGTCAAGCGTGTACCCTGCTTCGAGCCCAAAGTCTCCTGGGATAGGCTCCAGGACCCCCGCAACACTATACAGAATAACTGGTATAGAAGGTGATTGAATGTATGAATGATTTTTGATTGTAGACTTTGACAATAATACGCCTACCTCCAAGTGTTCTCCACTTGGCTAGGTGTTGTAAAGTTTTTTTTTTTTTTTTTAAAGTTAGTCATCAAACTACTTATCAGTCAGTTGTCGAGTTACTTCTGAGCCATGGAAAAGAGTAAAGAAAAAACAAAAAAACAGGATTTCCTAAACGTTTAACAACATAATATGTTGTTTTAATCCTCTTGAAATAAACCAAAAAGTGTATACTGTAATCACATCTTAAATATTTAATTTTAAATCCACTGTGGCACTGTTTTGTGCAACCTTTTCTTTTTGAATACAGTTCTGTCTAAAAATGTTACTGTAATTTATTCATTTACTGTCAGATTCCATTCAGTGTCAACTACCTACTGCATAACCTACTGTATACTTGTGCCTGCATTCAGACTTAACAAAAATAAGATGACGATGGAAGTTTAAGCCCTATGTTATACCTCATGAATATTTATAGAAAGAAAGGTCATTGTTATCAGACTCAGGTTCTGCAGCCACTCAAGCTGATTGTCAGGGTGTGCCTTTTGGATTGTACAAATCCCCCTGCGTGATCATGTTCTCATGTTTCCCAGGATTTTCTTGAGTAGAAATGTGTTTTCAGTAGCATGTATAAGACTACTTTTACACACAAGCACTTTTCTTTAGGCATCATGCAACAAACAATATGATGATGTTTTTATATATATATAGATGTAACATTATAGCACAAGACATTCAATAGGAATAAATAAAAAATGTGTAACATGACATTATATGAATGATGAAAAGGAAAGTATTCAGATAAAATACATTCATGGATAATAGAAACTGTACAAAAATTTGTACTGCCATGAAAACATGAAAATTTTGTTCATAATTTAGTTTGCCTCAACACAGGTGAGGTAAAATTACCATCGTGGCCAGTAGAGAGGTACTTTATCATAGATAACCTCACGCCTTCCTAAAGGACACCATGTGCATGCACAAAATTTGCCATGAAATTATGTCCAGCTGACAAGTGAGGAAAACATTCAGACTGTGCATTTTGTCTTCACACTATCATGCGGCGATGACAATGCCAGCAGAGAGAGAGAGAGAGGGCCATCGGAATGATTCAACTTGGTGCAAAGCAAGTAAACATCGCCAGATGCTTTGGATTTGTCAGAAATAGCATTTCCAGGTTATGGAACAAATTCAGAACAACTGGTTCCACTGCTGATCGCCCTAGGTCTGGAAGGCCAAGAGTGACCATGCCAAAGACAAGACAGACTAATTCGAACAGTCATTTGAACAGTATTACAGAAAATGCTGCCACTACTGTTGCTGGTATTCCAGAGTTGCACACAGTACTGTAAGTTGGCAAACTATTCAACAACTTTTGGCTGCACCTGGACAAGCAAGGAGACTGTATCTTAGGTCAATGTTGACTTCACTGTCAATGTCTGAATTTTGTATTTCTGGTTGCTAATGGACACATTTTTCTACAATAAAACTTTTGTATTTATTTGACACTAGAAAATTGTATTAATTTATGATGACTTCCACGCCTTATAATTTACTCACTCACTAACTTACTCATCGTCTATATTACTTTGTTCTGTATACAGGGCCTTGAACCTATCCAAGGAGGCTTAGGGCACGAGGTGGGGTACTCCCTGCATGGGGTGCCAATCCATCACAGGGCACGCACAAATACACACACACACACTAATTCACACATTACAGGCATTTTGGGAATGCCAATTAGCCTAATCTGCATGTTTTTGAACTGTGGGAGGAAACCGAAGTACGTGCACGGAGAGAACATGTAACAGGAGAAAACATGTAAACAGGAACATGTAAACAGGTGTTCTACAGAGCGCCAGAGGAGATCTTTTCTCCCAATGGCCATAAAATTATATAACTAATCTCTGTAATGTTCACTACGGGATAGGGACTGTCAGTAGTTACTGTTCAATAACACCTTAGTACACTACTGTTCCCACAACTCAAGATATTTTTCTTTAAATTTTTAATTCTTTAATTTTATTTTTTTCTGTCTAATCTAATTTTTTCCCTTTCTTCCCGGTAAATTAATCAAAGCAACTGTATAACCAAGACAAAGCGATCTCCCTCTGGGATTAATAAAGTTCTTTGAATCTTGAATCTTGAACATGCACCCTGGAGGTACAAGGCGACAAGGCTAACTACAGTACTAAGTGCCGCCTCCTTATCATTCAGCCAATTCTCAAATATCAGCTCATCCAACAAATCCTATATGTGGAATTATTATTTTTTTATATTGTGTTATTGTTAAATTTGCCCTTAATTTAAAGAATAAATTGTTCCAGGACATTTGCTATAGTTATAGCTCACTTTAATTCAGTGCATAACTATTAATCTAATGCAATTTGTGAATCTTTGATTAAAATTTGATCTCGACTGACATCCCATTATGCAAAAAAAAAAAAATTAATTAAATTAACAATTATAGTCATTATATCATTTCATGTACTGTATATGCATTCTAATATAGACATTGGTTGGCATTCCACTGTGATTTTCTAAGCGTGCACATGGAATTCAGTGTGAAACATTGGGTTGGAGTGCTGATAGACTTCATATTGCTGCTTGCTTGAGCCAATATTATGCAAGAAAAATGTTCAAGGTCAGAGTTGTGCATAATGAGTGCACACTCATTTCACCCACGGCAAGTGTCCAAAACTCTACGCTATACACAGTGGCGCTTCTGGCTCGTTAGCAAGGCTTAATGGCAAGGAGGTGTTCCATTTGAAGGATTTGACAAACCATCATAAAAACTGGAGTATCTTTGCTACTTCAGGCAATATGACATAGCCTAGAGGAGCACTTTGTCTGTGAGTAGAGCAATCAGCCGTGCAATATTATTATAATCAGAGGTGAACTAGCAATGTAGTAGGAATGGATGATATGATGGATGGCCTTGTTTTGAATGTTCATGGGAAAAGAGGAGGAAGCAAGCCGGGCTACTCAACCGGAGAGTACATTGTGTGTAGTAGGAATGCTGACTAGCTGCTGTTGTTCCCACAAACAAAAAAGCTTAGCAAGTCGAATATGGTTATTAATGGAGATCGTGAACACATGGTTGTGATGGGTAGCATGTAGTGGGCATAATCAGCATGGCTTATAACTGGACTGACATGCCACTCTACAAGAAGTGTGTCCTGATCATGAGCATTACACTGAGTCTTGCTGCTCCTTGCCTTTTATTCTGCAGCTATCATAAACCTTTTCCAGGTTATAAAACATTACCATTGACCCCTGTTCATTCCTTGTTACACAGATGGATCCCTCCATACCTGATAGTAAATGGCGTGAAAAGCTGTAAATGCAAGTTATGTATGTAATTGTGGTTATGCAAACTCTGCCAAGGCTTGTCATTCACAACCAGTGCCGGCCAGGCAAGACCTAGACACGAACGTTCAAGGATTCTTTGAAAACACAATGGCTGTTCGTGTCAAACTGGGACTTTTGTTTGTTCTAATGCACTTATCCCAGATTTTCACTAGTGCTTCGGTAGAAAGTTTTCTCAGTACGCCAGAGCCAGCCGTGATTGGGCTGCCTGCTTCATGTCTGAAATGCTGGCCTCCCAGGAACTCCTTTAATGGTCCAAACATGTGGAAACATCTTGAAGTGTGGCCAGAACCGTACAGGGGATATGACAATAACGGCCAGTCGAGTTAATGGCAAGTTGTCCGTCAATTTTCAAGGATTGTGGGTTCCACTAGTTTACATGTTCGGCTCCAGGCCACTTCGTCCGAGATCGTCATTCACAGAGGTTTGGCCTTCTTTAAAAAGCGTTTGTACCATTCAACATTTTTTACTGCCCTTAGGAGTGTCATCACTTTTTCATAGCTTAAAGACTTCTGTAGATCCCACTAGCGTTTATGCCTTCACTCATGAGATATTTTATCACGACGGTGTTCATGGTTTGACATGAACAGCCTTCATATAATACAAGGTGGTATTTAGATGGTTCTCGACAGCTGTAGCAGTTTTTTTTTTTAACAGTAGGTAAAATTTGGTTTAAGGTTACCACATGTTGATTTGAAGTTGTAGACAATTTCAGTAGAACATAAAGGGATTATGAAAGCAAGTATAGGGGGTTGACTGGATGTATTGGGAAAGGAGGTCATGGAGATACAGTAGGCAATATTTTTTATTTCCAAGCACCACTGTTTGGTATTCACTAGGTTTAAAATAATTAGATTAGAAGAGAAAATATGTATAGAGAGAGTCATCACACAGACATTATTAAAACTATACAGCCTCAGTGATGAGGTTAAGGCATCGCTCTACTGTACTTCAGGGCCTTTTTTTTCCTCCTTTTTTTTTTTTGACTTGCAAAATGATTTCACAGTGATTTGAAGAGTCGACACTTCTAGCATTTTTACAAGTCAGAAGAACATGACTGGGCATGAAAAATGTAATAGAGCACTCATTTTAAGCAGTCACAGGAAAGGGAAAAGAGTAAAAAGAGTGTGCATGATGTTTTTTTTTTTTTTAGATTTAAAATCTGATCGCAATCACATCAAAATAACATTTATTCCCTTTGGAGAACTAAAACCTACCAATTTAAAATATTTGGTGGATACCAAGGGAAATGCATTTAAGCAAAATCGAGTGTTTAGAAAAAAATCCATGCACATGCACTAAAGTGCTATTAATTTAGGTCAAGACCAAAACATACTGTACCTCAAAAAAAAAAGAAAAAAGAGGTAGACATGAGAGGATGGCAAAGCAACGGACTTTAACTAATTAGTGAAATCCAAGATGCGACAAGGGGGGAGGGGTGAGGAAGGAAATATGGGGTTGTTGGTAAGAGTGTGGAGAGCTGCAGATAGCAGGAGCGTGGGTGTCTGTCTTTGCAGTCCTTTTTAATCCCACCGAGCCCAGAGGCTGAGACATGACAGCAGTGGAGCTGGCCTCTTTTTAATGGCCATCACTTTCAGACAGCCACAGAGGCACTTGCTCACACTACCATTCTTTCTTGCTCTTTACCTCTCTGACTTTGTCCACTTTCTTTTCACATCCAGTTCTTTCTGCCTCTCTTTCCCCTACCTCTGTCTGTCATCCCAGCGCACTTAAAAGCCATGTGAACTTTCTCTTTTTTTATTTTTTTTGGTTTGTTTTTCCTTCTCTTGTCTCCATACTGTTTAAAAGTTCTCAGTAGAAACATATTTATTCAATTTACTCCTGTATAAAATTTGGTATAATTAAAAAAAAAAAAAAATCTTGTTTTTGATGATGGATGGCAGCTTAATGCAACCGCAAAGAGAAATGCTTTTGCTGAGTGACAACGCAGAGCAAGTTTTCCGAGTGAACAGTGGAGTGAACAGTGGAGTGAGTGATGTGATGTTAATGATGGAACCTAGCAGCGCTAATGAGGGAAAGTCAGGCTGACGTGGTCTGACTTCCAAGAGGCGATAATAAGAAGGGAAAGGTGGATAAATGACAGCTGCATTCATTACAAATGCTACATCAAGTCACTTTGTGATTCTGTCGAGATCTCAGCATGAGCACAAGAAAGTATGCGGGTGATTCTCATTGTCCCGAAAGTACAACAGCACTTTTTTGTTTGGTTCTTTGTTGTTTTTTTGTTTTTGACTTAGTGTGAATTTACTAAATATTAGCTTGTACTTAGCGGCACGGTGGCGGAACCCGGTCGAGGGGTTGCCACAGGCACAGGTTCTATGTTGGATGTTCTTCCTGACGCAACTCTCCCATTTTATCCTGGCTTGGGTACGGCACTGCATCCGGTGGCTGAGGTTTGGGCACTGGGTGGAAATTGAAACCTACGACTGGGCAACCAATGCCCTGGCTAATTTTAGCATGTATTGCAAAAATATATATATATATAAAAGTCTTATCTCAAAGTCTTATCACATAATCATTGCACATGTACAAGGCTCAACACACACACACACACACACACACACACACACACACAAATCTATGACTTTATTTACATTAGTTCAGTAGCTATCTGTCATCTCATTCTCATTTCATATTCCCATTTATCTGTGCGATCAATTGGTATGGAATTTTGTGTTAGAAACACAACGATTTATTAACTGTGTCAGAAAGAAATGTTGCAGGTTAAAGCGCCCATATTTATTTATTATTAATTTTTTTTTTTTTTTACAAAAATGTTATCATAGGTCATACAGGTCCACTGAAGTGTGTTAATACTCCAATAATTCCTTTTGTGTCACTGATCATCAGAAAGACACTGATCATCAGTATCTATGTGGATGAGTTACTACAGAACCACGTCATTGTTACTGCAGAACCACACCCCTGTTACTGCAGAACCACAATCCAGTTACTGCAGGACCACACCCCTGTTACTGCAGAACCACAATCCAGTTACTGCAGAACCACAATCCTGTTACTGCAGAACCACACCCCTGTTACTGCAGAACCACAATCCTGTTACTGCTGAACCACAACCCTGTTACTGCAGAACCACACCACTGTTACTGCAGAACCACACCCCTGTTACTGCAGAACCACAATCCAGTTACTGCTGAACCACACCCCTGTTACTGCTGAACCACAATCCTGTTACTGCAGAACCACAACCCTGTTATTGCAGAACCACACCCCTGTTACTGCTGAACCACAATCCAGTTACTGC
>JAQQZT010000036.1:3287715-3298826 GCA_030068275.1 Clarias platycephalus | reverse complement strand
AATGTAGAAAATAAATCACTAAACAAAAACAAAGAAATTTGCAAGTGTTCTAAAACTTTTGAACGGTAGTGTGTGTAAAGCTCAAATTATAACAAATGCTCAAATAGGAGCCTTTGACTTTACACTTTATAAGCTGCATGAGATCGTTTTATTTTAATGTTTCAGAATTGATGTTATTCCATGCTGAGAAGATTTTCTCTTTAAAACCCTTAAAACCCAAAAGCAGAGCAGATCCATGCCAGTAACACAGCAAAGGTCAATAATAAAAAAATAGAAATGCATGTGCTTATATGGAAGCCTTGTCGGTGTGTGTTAACGAGGAGACTTCAGACATCAAGCTGTGTATTTACGTTTTTGGATATGTCAGGTAGAAAGAAAGTTATCATTACTTTTCTATTGTGTAAATTTTACCACTACTGAAATATGGAAATTATGTCATCATCACTACTGAAATATGGAAATGATGACATCATTAACATGTCTGATTCCTCATCTCTGTGTGTGAACAAAACACACACTGATCTTATCCTGTAAATTACACATCCGTAGCTCATAAAGTAACAAGGCAGGGGTGAGGGTTGCTCTTGACATTTTCTCTAAAACATCAGTAATATCAGGCTTAGCACAAGGGTTGACTACCTTGTACTCTTCATCTCTGTGTTTATTAGCAACTCACAAACCAACAAGGTGTCACTACTGCCACCTACTGTATCGGTGAATCGGAATACAGTATGCTAGTGTACTTGGAGATGAAACAGGATTAGTATTGTGAAAGTGAGGAGAAATCATACCCGGGCATCGTGCCTGGTGTCAAAGCAGCCTTAATGCAATAATTAATTCTGGGTCAATTCTGACTGTAGACATCCTCAAGGAAAAAATTGATTGGTGTTAAGTCTAGTTTTGTTCAATTTAGTTTTGTTCTATAATGATCTTGGATGTGGAATAAAAATTTACTTATAAAGATTTTATATGTAAATGTAAATGAGGAATACTTGTGAGAATAAGTAGATCAATTCATTAACTCATTGACAAGCACATTTATCCTGTGTACCGGGTTACAGGGGGCCTGGAGCCTATCCCAGAAAACTTAGGGCACGAGGCGGGGTACGCCAATCCATTACTGGGCACATAAACATACACACACTCACACTATGGGCAATTTGGGAAGGACAATTAACCTCATCTGCATGTCTTTGGACTGTGGGAGGAAACCAATTTTAACATATGGAAAAATAATTACAGTGCACAACTTGATTGATTTGAGCTTACCTTCAGACACACACATTCATAAAGTCTGCATCTGAGCGCTATAACATTCCTGTTCTTTGTAGCTGGAGTTAAAAGAGCTGGCTAATTTGCGGTCACGTGATCAGATAACAACATGCTGATGCATTTCTGACACGCTTCCTAAGCCAACCCACGGGGTGTCTGAATGAAGCCGAGAACCGGGCAATTGAAGAGAAAATGTGTGCTAATTTCAGCTTTTCCAACCAGCAAATACAATAGATATTGCTCCCGACTGACTGCCTTAATGAATATTGCTTGTTTCACCCTGCTGAGCCATTGTACTTCTATGTGGCTAATTAGTTAGCATGCATCAGTTGTCTAATCACAGGACCCTAATAAGAACATTTTCAGTTGTAAGGCTTTGACATTTTACAGAGCTCCTCTACACTGCATACGGAATGTACAGTAAAGTCCAAATTAAAAGATGTAAAACATACAGATTTACAGTTTAATGCATTTTCAGAATAGTGTATATAGTATTGTATTTTGATTGGAAAAATCAAAAGAACGTTTTACATTAATATTTAGGCATTTGGCAGACACTTTTATCCAGCACTCTTATCTTTGCAAAAAACTGCTTAAGTTTTCGTCATTCCGTCATCAGGTTACTAACTATGTACCATCAGTCAAACACTGTTGAGACCGTGTTTTTTTTTGTTTTGTTTTGTTTTATGGGGAGAGATTAACCCATAGATTTTTTTTACCTCTACCCCTTTTTTTCTTTTCTTTCTTACTTTCTTTCTAATTAAAAAAAAAAAAGAAAGAAAAGATTGCCCTGAAAACCCACATGGAGAGTAAAATTTGAGCAACCTTGTCTAAGTTCCCAAATTCTCTTTTCCACCACTATATTCACCTTAGCTGTCCTCCAAACATCTGGTTGTTTAACTGACCCAATTCCCAAAAAACGCTCCACTTCAATAACAATGGCTCTTAAGTAGAAGAATGAGAACTGGCTCTGAAATGCAGTATTTATCTCACATACCCTCATATGCATATTTTCCCTGATAACGTAATGACTTCAATTAATACAGAACCAAAAAAAGAGAGAGAGAGAGAGAGAGAGAGAGAGAGAGAGAAAGAGAGAGAGAGAAGTTGTGACCTAAATAAAGTCTCCCAAAAGTCTTTTCTCCAAATGAGGACCATATATTTTCAGTGACACTGTTGCTGTGCATCTGGCACAGTGAACTGGTGGCCAATTACTCTTCACTAGTTCACCCCCAAAAGTTTTAACAAGTTTTCAGCTACTATGACCACAAGACTATGACTATAATTTGTCTAGTGAAATCAACATCTGAAAGAAATATAATTCCCAGTAATCAAATATTGATAACATAAAAATAAAAAATAAAAAGACTTGAACATGCCCGGCCAAAAAAAAAAAAACGTAATCACCTGGATTTAATTAAGCAAATAGTTAAAAGCTGTGCATTGGATAATTACAGCAGTGATTAAAATGGTTCAGCTTGTAACGTCTTATTTAATCCTATCTGATGCTGTCATCTCTTAAATAATCACGGTAGAAGATGTACAGTATCCTTAGGATGTGGCGAAAATGTTAGCCTGTTTCAGATGGGCCAAATTATTGATCAAGCAAAGCAAACAACTAAGGAGATTTCTGAACCTGCTAAAAATGGATTAAGAACTGAAAGAAAAAAAAAACATTATTAAAACCTGGAAGAATAGTGCTGAACCATCTTCAAGGAAGAAATGTGGTCAGAAAAATCCTGAATAAGCATGATGGGAGATCAGTTAACTGCTTAGTGGAACCAAATTGTAAAAAAACACAACAGTTCAACTCACGGATATGTTTAATAGTCGAAGTAAGAGAATTTCCGCATCCACAATTAAATGCAAAGAAAAAACAGTTAGAAGTGAGGCTAATCGGGAAAAAAGGTTTTAGTTTGCACCCATCATGCCTAGCGCCTACCGTACAAACCTGTGAAGACGGTGTTATTATCTGGAGTGATTTGCCCAAAAATGAGGTCAGCTGATGACCTAAGCATCCTGAATGACTATCATTTTTTTCTTTCCTGATGACACAGGTATATTCCAAGATGACAATTCCAGGATACATCGGGTTCAAATTGTGAAAGAGTGGTTCAGGGAGCACGAGACATCAGTTTCCATACTAGTGGAGAAGGCACTTTTGAATCCTCAAACCTGAGGTTTGACCAACAGGCAGTGCTAACCGCCAAGCCATTGTGGCACTGTTAAAAATGTTCTACATACTCTATATACAGAAATATAAAGATATACACATGACCAAACACCTACACCCTGCAAAAAAAAGGGTTTCAGACAGATTTGCTATGTCTGAGAAAATCACATTTGTCTCACTGTCTCCACGTCTTCTCTTCTTCTGTCAAAATGGCATTTCCAGCAAGCTAGCAACCTGCCAGTCCCTACATTCCAATCAGAGCTTTGATAGGTGTGAAATACAGCCATTACCGTTTTGTGGTATCATGAATCTTCATCCCTGAAAGTCATGTGCTGTTTCCAGGAGATAGAGCATCCCACAATTCCCTGTCTGTTACTGAAGCAAACTACAGCAAGCCCGAGCCAGGCAATATCAGACAGTGTGTGTGTGTGTGTGTGTGTGTGTGTTTTCCCAATATTTAATCTGGCTTGAACAGAATTAAATCCTGCGGGACTAGTTTAATTGCTTGTGAAAAGTTGGCCAGTGTTGGTCTGAGAAGTTGCAAATGGAAGAACTTGTGGAATCGACATTCATTTATAGGGAAATGTAGTTTATTTTATTTCAGTTCAGTGCGATTTCATTTGTATAGCACTTTTAAACAATGCACATTGTTGCAAAGCAGCTTTGCAGAAATCCGGATGTAGATTTATATTTAGATTCCTAACAAATAAGGAGGCGAGGAAATGCTGTCTGGGATGAGATGAGCAACAGACTTCAATCAGACTCAAAAGGAAATCCATCCTTTTCTAGGTGACACTAAATCATTACTGCTGCACAATACCATACAGATGAACAGTCCTGAATGTGTTCACATTGTCATATATTGGTTTGCTTACACTACTGATGATTTTGTTAAAAACAGACAGTTTTCTAGAAACTATATGTGATTTGTTACAGGGTCTTATATTTTACTATTTCTATGATTTGAATGTGTGAGTGAATGAGTGAATACTTTTGGCAATATACAGTAATAAACTGTATCTCAATAAATTAGAAAATTAGAATATCATGAAAATGTTGATTTATTTCAGTAATTCAATTCAAAAAGTGAAACTCACATATTATATAGATTCATTACACACAGACTGATATGTTTCAAATGTTTATTTCTCATAATGTTCATGAATATGGTGTATAGCTAATGGAAACCCACAATTCAATTTCTCCGAATATTTCTCAGAGTATTGTAAAAATGTTCAATATTGGAGACTCATGGAGTCAGTTAATTAACTCAAAACACCTGGAAAGGTTTCCCAAGCCTTTAAATGGTCTCTCAGTCTGGTTCAGTAAGCTGGCTGTTCACAGTGTGCTGTATCCAAGCACATTAATGACAAGTTGAATGGAAGGAAAAAATGTGTTACAGTACAGTAGGTGCACAAGCAACAGGCATAACCGCAGCCTTGAGAGGATTGTGAAACGAAGCCCATTAAAGAATTTGGCAGAGAATCACAAGGAGTGGACTGCAGCTGGAGTCAGCTCTTCAAGAGCCACCACGCATAGACGTATCCAGGACATGGGCTTCAACTCTCACATTCCTTGTATCAAACCACTCTTGAACCAGAGACAACGTCAGAGGCATCTTATATACATATAAAACACACACATGGGATTCTAATATTTTTTTTGTAATTTCTGTTTAATTGTCATAAAAGACATAACTGACTGTCTCCAAAAGTTAGAGAAACAGAAAAATGGGAATATTTGTTTACACAACAAGAGAGAGAGAGAGAGAGAGAGAGAGACAGATATAGGAGGAAGATAATTACCACACCTACTACCATGGCCTTAATTTGTGTAATGACATCTGGTAACACAAAGACTAATTATCAATCCCGTCTAAACCTTTGTGTATAACGGGTAAGTCATTGATCAGTATTCAGGTGGCCTGCAGAGCTTGAGGCTAATTATTACAGCATTATTATAACATTTAGAGCCTGAGCGATGCTATCACTGAGATAAAGAACACCTGCGCCATTAGCGCCTACTGTTCATCACATCATCAGACTCCAGTTGGGATGCCCATCACTGTAACTCTCTACATCTGCTTCTATACCCATAGAAATCACTTTTGGGTCCTTAATTATTATTATTATTTTTTTTTTTCATTTCATTGTTGAAACTGCTGTATGTTAAAATTCAGGTTGTTCTACAGTATTTTATTCTTTGGCTTACAAAGATCTAAAGCAGTGAGTTACCATAAGGAAAGTCATCTGAATTAACTCTAGATCAGAAAGATATGCTATATTAATCTGTGGGGTCTCTGTGCAATTGTATCCTTGGAGAATAAGTACAAGTGGTATCCAAGTCAAACTGGGATTTACAGGCCTGGGGCGTAAAACCGTTTGACATTTACAGAAGACAGTACGGTGATGAGACGAACAGTATGAGGCGAACAATGCAACTGTTTTAAACAAGGCCTATATCCGTGAGTGACAATCCCATCTAAGGTGGCTCAGTGCAGTTGTTCATGTGAACATTTAGCGAGTGGAACACCAGATCCTTGAATATTAATAGTTTTTACTTGCAATGAAGTTGTGGAAGAGGCGTATATGTGTGGGAACTGCACACACAAGCGTTCCACTTACACGCTACATGAACTCGACTGGGAGTTATTGCCACTTTCCCCAGTACAGTCCTGACCTCGCGCCAAGCCATTTTTACATGTTTAGGCCATTTATGGAGTTCCTGGGAGGCCAGGGTTTTAGACATAATTCAGGCAGTCTGATCATGGCTCCGGCAGACTGAGGAAGATTTTTTACCTTGCACTAGTGAAACACTAGGATAAGTGCATAAGTGTAGCAGGGGATTATATAGAGAAATAAAGGGAGCTTTTAATCTCATGGCCTGTTCTGTTATTCTGCACAATTAGAAGTCCCAGTTTGACTTCAACACCCCACATATATCTAAATGTTAGGATGTCTCACAGCTAAAACTGCAGATTAGATGAGTCCCGCAGTCAAAATGAAAAAGAAGTGGCCATGAAGCTTTAAGATTATGTTAGATGGTGACAAAATAGAGAAGGTTAAACTGTTTTAGTTGTGCCCTTAATATACTGTATATTATGACAAAAATGTGAAACAATGGTACAGCCCAGACTCTACCAAGATCAAATGTCAAAGATGTATCGAAGAATCCAATAACACCACAACAGAGTTACAGAACTTGCTGGCTGAAACAGAAGAAACTGTGCAGATCCAAAAAAAAAGAGAAAGAAAGAAAGAAAGAAAGAAAGAAAGAAAGAAAGAAAGAAAAAACTCCAACAGGAAGTAACATTTTAGAAAGGCCATGACAGAAAGATTGAGGGCTTTAAAAAATTAAAAATTAAAAGAATGAGTTTTCTAATGCCCATCTAGTCTAAAATCAGAACATAATATTTGGAACAAACTGATTACAGCACAGCACCAAGAACATCATTCATGTGATCAAGCATGGTGGTGGTAGCATTGTGCTCTAGACTTGCTCTTTTAGCAGGATGAACTGGAAATGAAGCTTAATAGAAGCATACTGTATGATTGGGGAAAACATGTTCCAGTTAGTCATGCTTCTGCATTAACAGCCAAAATATACACTACTGTCTGAAAAGTTGCCAACTATATTATTTACTTAGATCACCTTTAGCTTTGATTATAGTGTGTATTGATTCAACAATCTTATGCATTTATTTTCATCCAGAGATCTATTAACATTTGGTCAATATCTTGCATTTATGACGAGACACTTTAGTCAAACATCTCCACGAAAAGAATGATTTGAGTCCTGGAATATGGCCGTGCTATCATGGAAGAAAACCTCCATAGATGTGATAAGCTAGTCATTCAGATCAACAACATTGCTGAACCTAGACCTGAATAATTGAATTTTTACCCTGACACACCCACATGACCTTTTTCCATTGCTCCATTGATTCCATTTAATCTTTATGCTTTCTAAGAAAGTAACTGCCGGAAAAACAAAAATTCGCACTAAAGTAAAAAATACTTATTAATTAACCATTAATATCGTCTATACTGTTTCATCCTGTATACAGTGTCGGGTCTACGGGGGGCCTGTGGGCATGGAGCTTGCATGTTCTTCCCATGCTTGGTAGGCCTTCTCTGGGTACTACGGTTTCCTCCCACAGTCCAAAGCCATACACATTAGGCTAATAATCATCATCATCATCATCATCATCATAATAATGTGTGAGTGGTTAAAAAAATGTGCCCCCTGGTCAGAACAAGAGACATTCTTTTGAACACAACAACGTTTAGATTATGGAAAAGGGATCTAAAGTAAGGACGTTCATATTACCAGCCTGAGGTGACACAAATCAGATTCTTGACCCTAATGTGAAACACATCTGCTTTTTTGTTTTTAGGGCTGTCTGAATGCACAAATCTGATGTTTTTCAGACTGGATCGGTGTCAGTCAGTATAGAAAATGTGGTCATGCGATTTGAATGAGAACTGTCAGATCAGTATGCATGTGACTTTTTGCCTCTGCACATGCATAGGGCGCTTGCTGATGTCATCAGTCAGCACCGAGATTTCATTTAACAACGGAGGACAGCAGAGAAAGTAGTCAGTGCGGGGAACGTGAAATCGGTGATTTAGTAGATATTTAGACTGTCCAAACAACAATTGAGGAAATAGAGGAACAGAGCGGTGTTTGACATCTTTTCAAAACATGAAATGAGAAAACATAGCTGCGTTGCCAGATGGTGTGAGCATAGACGTATCGAAGTGCCCATGCGTTCACGTTAGAGTCAGATAAAGTCACTTGTAATTATGAATGCGAATATTAGTGACATGCGAATCCAGTCTGACCAAAACATCTGGATTGAACACTGTGGCTTGTAAAGTGAACGTATCTAAGTGAAACTGGACCAAAACCATTACTAAGCAGAGGCACTGCAAATTCCACACAGCACCCATCACTTACCATTTTTGTATCCCAGTGGTTTTACTCTGATTCTGATTTCTGGACTCATGTCAGTGTCATAAACTCTCAGATGTGACTGTTGCATTTTGAGTGAATCTTCATTCATTCATTCTTTCAAAAATCCAAGGTGGGAATACAATTACGATGTGCGCCTGTTCATCACATTTACACCTCGGGATAACAGAGCTTAGTCAGTTCACCTATGAGCATGTTCTTAGAAAGCAGGAAGAAACCAAAATACTTTGATCAGACTCGGGAGGACGGTAACCTACAGTAAGCCCGGGATCATTCAGGAGATGCTGGAGCTGTAAAGCAGCAGTTCTACTTGCTGCACCACAATACCTCCTTAAATTATTTATTTATTTATTTATAATTGTTGTGATATTTACTGCATATAGTATAAAATAGTTATTATTTATTGTTATAATTATGGTATAGTTGCTTATCATGCTTAATATAGTGCAAAGTCATGTATTCATTTTAAAGAAATACTTTCATTATATTAAAAAAACCTTGAACAACCCAGACATGGGTCAGAATTCACTAATTCCTGGGTAGTTCAAGCCTCCTAACACATTTGGTTCAACATACTGTATAACCCATAACCCATGTGTTCTGTTATTCTTTTCTGAACCCATTTGCATTACTGCAAATTGCCTTATTTTAGCAGCAAGGGCAAATTTTGCATAATCCATAGCTTTAAATATCAATTAGACTTCATGAACTCATACCCTCTGATAACAGAAGCCAACCGAGACAGTGCCAAGTGAGTCACCAGTAAAGCCTGAAACCTCGTCATTAATAAACAAAACAGAACAGGGGCTTATGGGAAAGGGTTATCATTCCCAGCTGTGCAACCAGTGGTTGCGTGGTGTGGATTTAAAGTACAGTTCAGTAACTCCGAGTGATCGTTTACGCTGAGGCAGCAGCTTCGACCCTTCATCATGCTATACATATAAAAGCTTAGCCATTAAAAGGAGAGAAAAGGTTTAGCAGATGAAGAGCAAAAGCTATCCGTGAATGAGTGTGTGTGTGGTGTCTCAGGGGAAGGGCATTTGGATTTTGATGTCCTGGGAGGAAAGCTTAGGCTTTAAGAAAAGCAGCAGCGCTCAACTAATCAGGTAATTGAATTGCTAATTGCTGTCATTTTCCAGATGTTGAGCACGGCTGCGGGGTGACATTACTGATATCATTACATGATAGTGGTCTTTTAATAACACTAGATATAATACTTAAATATTAATTTAAATATCATCTCCATGTGAGAAATGCAAACTGGTGCACTAACAGGGCCTACAGAGGGCTGCATTTTGCCAGTTTCAGGCATACAAAAGAGACATAAATAATTTTTTCTGTTTCTCATCTTACTATACACTTAAAAAATCTTTTTTCTTTAAAATTTGGAACGATAAAAATAATCTTTGCAAATGAAATCTCACCAAGGGATATCAGACTAAGGAAGTTACTTATCGCCGTTGCTATGGAGACATGACATAGCTCATGCTGGCGCTGCTAGTCGAGGCATCATTTGCCGAAGCAGCAGATGGATGAAAAGTTGTAAAAGTTAAGAGGAGAAAAAATTATATAAAAATACAACGACATTTTTATTTCACCCAAAGTGTACAAAAACACGCATCTTTGACATGTTATGGAGAAAAGGCGAGACTTGAGAGTCTTTGAATTTAGTTAGTCTAGAGAAAACTAAGAAAAGACTGTCTGCATCCGAACACACCAAGCTCTGAACTCTGAAAAAAACAACAACAAAGAAACTGCTCTGAAAGCCAAACTTACAGAGTGTTCTCATTTGCATATTTGAATATTTAAATCTGTTGGTGCATTACAGGCTCTTGGCAGGAGTTTAGGTGTCCTGTTATCACCAGGGAGAGAGGAAAGGGGAAAACTTCCATCCTTTTGTTCTCAATTTCAGTAATGAAATTCTACAGGAACATTTTTTACTTGACTGCGATTGCATATAGTATTTGTGATCCTAATTTTATGATACTTTAATTTAAAATTACTAAGTTCTCTCAATGATCATGATGATGCTTGCTGGGGGTGTTGATGGGGAACTTGCCAGATGGTCCCACTCTCACGCCTGTTGAAATAAAACGGCTGTTTTGGAATTCATGAAACGAGGGTCAAGGTGTGTTCATCGAGTAAGTACAACTGAATTTAAACCCCGTAATTAAACCTGTTGCGGTAGAAACTGGTGGTAAAATTGTAAAACATGGAAATCATTGGCACTGGGTTGTTTTGGAAAATTAGAATTAATTTGATAAAATAAAGTGGGACCGATGTTGATTTAATGACATTAAAAAATGTTGAACAAATGATGGAAACACAATGTTATAAGTTTTACAACATTTTCAATAGCATTTAATTATATTCCATTCATTCATACATCAAGGAACCTCTGTAGTCCAACTAGGGACCATAGATGCCCTAGTAAAAAAGAAGTATGCTAAGTATATTAAATCCTAGCACGCCAAAGCATACTTAAATGTACTTGCAGCAAGACTAATGACTAGTATACTTGAAGTTTGCTATTTTGGAACAACTAATTTTGTACTAAATGTATTTAAGTTGTAATTAAATTGTAGAAAAGCACAATTCTAACTTTCACTTTCTCTCACTTTGTGGTTAATACAAATATACTTTATTGTATCATACAGTACACACAACCTTCTATACTACAGTATTGCAAATG
>JAQQZT010000036.1:3254035-3264359 GCA_030068275.1 Clarias platycephalus | reverse complement strand
AAAGAAGTCTTTTTAAACCCTAGTATCTATACTTCTACTCAAGTAATGAATGTGAATACTTTTGACACCACTGGCCCTAAAACAGGTCTTAAGGTAAAAATTGTTAAAGTAGAGAGGAGGATTGTTGGCTATACATACCATCCAAAAGTGCAATTTAAATAAACTGCCCTACAATCATGAAAATTGGTAAAAGCTGAGCCATCAATCTGAAAAGTATACAAGTAATAAAATCAGTATGATAAATAAATGGAAGAACGTAAATATAGTAACTACTGTGTGGTTGTTTCTAAAGTAGACACATTTTAAACATTTGGCTGTTTTAATTAACTTTAAGATATTTATCCTATAACAAAAACTTTGCATAACGTGGCCTGTAGTCATGATTATACATTTTCTTTATATACAAACATTATGATTTCACTGTCCATGCTATTATCATATATTCTATTTTCACAAAGAGTCCATTTTAAGGCCTTTACAGAGTTTTTTTTAGCAACCAATCACGGTCCTTAAATTGGTGCGTCATCCCTAACAACAGGGTCAACCACACCTCCTCACTAAGATAGAGTTTTTTTTTTTACTTTCCTAACTCAAAGTTGCTCTGAGAAGTTTCCTAAATCACTTTTAGTCTAGGAGTCCCAGCTAGGACATTTTAGGCTAAGATAAGAGCTCTCTAAGAAGCTTTGTGAATACGGACCCTCATTTCCTGTGACCCTAAACAGTGTAAGTGCTGTAGAGTACGAGTGAGTGAGTGAATGAGTGAGTAAGTGAATGAGTAAAGGGAGCCTGATGGGTGTGGTCTCATCCAGAATGACTCCTCCCATCCACAAAGCATAAGTCCTCGGTGAATGGTTTGATAAAAATTTAAATGAGTCATACATCATGGCCTTCCAGGTCACCAGATCATAGTCTAGTTAAAAACTTAGTTGAGGACTTATTTTTTTGGCCAGGATTTGAATCATCATCATCATCATATTATTATTATTATTATTATTATTATTATTATTATTATTATCATCTTTTAAAAATGCTGGTGTGGCTGTTGTTTCAGTGCAGTTACCTGTAAAGAGACAGAAAGAGACTATTCCAAAGTGCATGGAAGCTTCTGTATCTGTCACTGATAAACTGATTTGGTCTCGTCTTGGAGTCTAGAACTCTCCGATAGACATGTATTTTAAAAAGTACATGCAGATGGAGAATGCTATTTTTTCACCAGTGACAGGTTATGTTCTGATTTTTATTTATTTTTTTAATTGTGCAACTGTAAATAACGGCACAACTGCTGAGACAGAAACAACATAATAACCATCACAGGCTTTCTTTGAGAACTGTGCCCCAATAGCTCCAAGTTAATTACACACATTGTAGTTTGTCAGCAATAAAGAAAAGCCTCCTCAATTACACAAGAGCCTGCTGTGGTTATGAATGTTTTGTTTCCACTCACAGAACCATGGCCTACAGTTAAAGTCATGCATACTTTCAAATTTTCTGACAACTTAGTCTGATAGAATAAATGTTTATATACCCTTAAGCACTCTAAATACAGTGAATATGAACATTTGCTGTGATATTTATTTGGCAGCTGGAGGTCAAGCACTTCTCCACACGTACTTTTTAAAAATGTTATTTCATCTCAAATAAGGTGATTCAGTCTTGTGAATTTGATCATATTTTAATGTAATTAATGTAAACCTCTTATAAAAAATATATTTAGTTTTTCTATACACATTACAATATCATTTCATATAGGCCTAAGGATTTATGTACATAATTATCTAATTACTTTAATTGCAAATATCACGCTTAATGTAATTACTTATGAGACTGGATTTGATGTTTTAAGCCAAATCAAGCAATTATAGTTTTTTGGATGAATAGGAAATTTATTAGTATATACAAAGGCTGCAGGGTGGCACAGTGGCTTAGCGGTTAGCACGATCACCTTGGACCTCCAGGTTCTGGGTTCGAATCCAGCCTGTGTTTCTGTGTGCACAGAGTTTGCATGTTCACCCCGTGGCTTTCCTCTGGGGACTCTGGTTTCCTCCTATAGTCCGATTTTGTATTTGGGTTTATTGCCATATCAGCTTCTCAGGCTATTTCATGGCAAGATTCACATCAAATATTAAGCTAATTTATTATGTTATAATAATGTAAGTGATTAGGAGAGTAGTGAGAAAGTTAAAAGGATATAATAATAATAATAGGTCACATACTAACATGGTCTTGGTCAGAAGAACAAGGTTTTACATTTGGTTCTTTACATGTACTTTAAAGAGAAATTGTAAGAGTTTTTCTGGTTTTGCCTTGCAGAATATGTTTTTTAAATCTTGTTCCGGTAGAAATCGCTTTCTTATGGTGTTAAAACTTGGGCCCTGTAGTCCGAAGACATCCAGATTCGGCTAATTGGCGTTCCCAAATTCTCGTAGTGTGTGAATACGCGTGTGTGCCCTGAGATGGGTTGCCACCCTGTCCAGATTGTACCCCACCTCGTGCCCTAAGTCTCCACGTATATTCTCCAGGTCCCCCGTGACCCTGTATCCAAGATAAAGAGGTATAGAACATGAGTGACATAATCACTGCATTGTTGAATGAGTAAAAATGAAGCTTACAAGAATTATTTGTCCAACAAAAAAGTTACTAAAAATGTGTATGCTATTAAATAACACAACATATTAATTAAAGCTGCACATATTATCTGGGACCTATATTAAAAAAACAAAAAACAAAAATGCAAATGGTTGTCACTAAGGGGTAGCCTCCGTTCTGAAAAAGGTTTGACAGCATGCAGCACGTTCCTCGAATGACCATAAGGAGCTGGCTGCAAAAGTGAGACGGTCCCGATAGAGCCCTATGTTAAAATGACCAAACTATGACAACTGAAATAAATATGTTCACAGCCTCCATAGCTAGATATTCCACTCTTTACATGGGGTGAGTTTTTAATGTAACCTAGCAGTTAAGTTATATTAAGCCATAAACTTATACATAATTACAGCCATGACTGATTTGAGTGACAGCTGCAATGCTACAGTATCCATCAAATTAGCTAACCAGCTAACTGGAATCACTGTAGTTTAGCTTACCACAAGAAAGGTAGAAGTGGACACAGGATGATAGAGTGGACACTGGATGATAGAGTTAAATCAAATGCAAAGTAATGTTAGCCTATAAGCTAACCTTAGCCACTTTAGCATTCTAACATGCAGGTAAGCAATGAAATGCATAGGCTATTGGCATCAGCTAGCCATATTAGCCATTAGCCGCTACAAAAATCACTACATGGTGGTAGGGAAGAAAGTGACAATGTGTTTTGTTGTTGGCTCCAAAGTCAGTAAAGGTCAGTCTAAGTTAGTTAACTTTCTGTTAATTCCCCCCCGGGGGAAATCTTTTCACTGTAATCAAATGTGTCCGCGAGAGGATCAACTTTGTGGTTATGTCCGGTGGTACTTTGCAGTGTCAATCCTGTCTCAGACTGTTACAAGCTAAACTAGCTAGCTTGTGGTAACTGAGGTAAGTAGGCATGTTCCAACCTCCAGTCAGGCTCCGTTCATTCCACCCATTTGCCCATTGATGGATTAACTGGGTTTTAGGCGGAGTCAGTTCCTGTCAAGATGGCGATGACCGGCGCTCTCACAGCTGAGGTTTAAAACCGCTCTGCAGAAAACCTATGGGTGGCATCATGGAGGGTTTGTCCATTATATGGTTGTCACACAAATTATTGCATTTTTTTTTTGTTTATTTTATTACAGTTTCCTGCTCTGCTTGTTTAATTTCATTATGATAAACACATATTTCCTTACTGCATTTAAAAAAATTATATTGTTTAAGACATTCTCTTTTTGTGCTAATTATATGGGACGTACCATTTGATACTGCTCTGCTCCAACAGAGCTCTTTATCTTTTCATTGTGGTCCAGGACTAATGGTAGCTTGAAGGCACGGACTGTTTAATATGCAAGAAATATGACATAATTGTATTCTAATTAAGTTCACTTAGTGGGGTTTTATTTGAAAGACTCCCATAGAACAGTGTCAGGCGCTATCAGTTTAAGTCACAGCACTCTGTGCAATATATATATATATTTTTTTATCGGTGCCTGGAGAAGAGAGCTTTCTCAGTGCTTGTATTGTACAAAGGAAATCAGACCTGACAAAGCCTGATATTGTGAATGCAGAATAAAGTACAGCTTGTCTGTTCGGTCCACATCTGTAAGACTTTAATCCTCCTAACAGTGGCTTTACACCATGTCCTTGCACAATAACCTGAATAATTCAAATCTGATTCCATAAGCGTTGTTTAGCTGTCTCATTGAAGTGTGCGGATTTAGAAAGTATAGTATAAATCATGACCTGCTGTGTAATTGCTCTAATAATACAGGAAGTCAACAAACTATAAAACATGACACTTGTGTTAGATAGTTATACATCATGCCCGGTGTGTAAGTGTACTAAATATGAGATGAATATAACAAGCATCAATAACATGCTATGAGAACAATGTGCCGTACACTCCCGGTGTAATAGTCAGTTATTTGTCTTTAAATAAATCAACAAATTATTGCAATGAACTAGTGAGCAACAAGAGTGAAAGATAGATTATTCATTACAGGAGACAGGAAAGTAAGTCTGGCTGATGGGTGTTTCGAGAAGATAAGCAACGGGTCTTGAGGTAGTAGAAGCAATGACTTGCATCAGATTTGTCTGTATAACAAATGAAAAATAAGCATATTATTCCAGCCAGGTTTTTTTTTTTTCATTCATGTTCTCTGAATTTCCCAAGTCAACATTAATCAGAATCAGAATGAGATTTATGTAAGCACACACAAGGAACTGATCCTGGTCCTTGGTGACTCTCGGGCAATACAGACAACATGCAGACAGTATTATTTACAAGTAATACAACGACAAATCAGAAAATCAAAGCATTACACAGATTAAATAAAGACATTTTAGATAAAGAGTGAGTGTGTGCGGTAGTGCCAACAACAACTACATCATCACATATACGAATCAGCACCTTACGTACATCACTAAACTATTTGTAGATATACTATAAAACAGGTTGCGATGTCTGAAGAAACGTGTTAATATCTCTATAGCAGATACAGTAGCAGATGATCCTGGTGAGCTGCTTATAAGGGTGATTGTATGAGCAAAGAAACTGCTCCGGTGTCTTGTATAGGGATGTGTAGAACCTGCCAGAGGGGAGGAGTGGAAAAGGTTATGTGCAGGGTGTGAGGAATCTGTAATGATTCTTCCTGTCTGTTTTCAGCTTCTTGAAGGGCACAAGTGTTAACGGATGGGAAAAGAAACACCAATGATTTTTTTTCCTGCTGTTCTTGCTAGAGTCTGCTCCTATTCTGTTTTGTCACTGCTCTGAACCGGACCATGATGGATGTGGACAGGATGGATTCGATGACTGCAGTGGATCAACTGGATCAACAGCTTCTGTGGCAGATCATACTTCCTCAGTTGCTATAGGAAGTACATCCACTGTTGTGGATGGACTTAATGTTGCTCTCACACTTCATGTCATCGGAAATTATTTTCCCAGAAACTTGAAGGTCCCCACGAATGACACAGGGATGCTGGATATTGTGAACATTCATCATCTCCACTGTCCTGAGCTTGCCCAGCTCCAGGGTGTTCTGACTTTTTCCCAGCTTTTACAGAGCTCTCTCCCCATCTCCGTAGGCATCCTCAGTAGGTCTGACAAAGTTGTCTTATGTCTTTAAAACACCCAGGAAAACAAAATCAAGACAAGAGAGCATTCTAAAAAAGTTAAATATGATCATCATTTCCTAATTCTTGGAAAAGGGTCTAAAATATATCTATAAAGTTACAGTAAGCATGAACTGTGATTCTACTCTAGCTCTACCTAAACAAGCCTCTTTCTCAAAATTTAAAACAAGAGTGAAAGTGAATTTGCATAAGGATTGAATGTAGATAGAGAAAACATTTGCTCAGGAAAAAGAAAAGTTTTAAAGTACTATCTACAGTATGGCACAAACCTAACACAGCCCACACCTTAATTAGCAGTGAAATGTGGTGGTGGCAGCATCATGCAATGGGAATGGTTTTCATTCTCAGACCTTGGGCCTGTTGTCAAAATTACTTGTGCTGCATTACTTGCATTGGCTTTTCTGTGTAATCGGGCTGGCCTTTGGTCCCTGCGGGCATCGATGAGCCTTGGGTGACTATGTTCCTGCCATTATAATTGATAATGTTAATGTGTTAACGTTTTGTGTGTTAATGTTATGACTGATCAGTGCAACCAGTCCACAAAGGAACCAACACAGAACTGGTTACACGCAAGAAGGTGCCAAACAAACAACATCCAACCAACCTGAAGAACCAGGACTAAGTCTACCAAGACAAAAGTCACTCCCAAACTACACAAAGATTTATTAAACTCTATTAAGCTGTATTAAAATACAATTTGACTGGGGCGATTAACAGTTCTATCACTAAAATGAATCATGGGAAAGCATTCTAAAGGATTCAAACTTTAATTTATATCTATAGAACCCAGTGAACACTATACTCCTAATATGTGAACAAACCTATAATATACTGTAAGAATCTTCTAATCTTACTTATAATTTTTAAAAAGCTACCCACAATCAGACATGATCCTTCAACACTCGGATCCCCATAATTTATCAGTGACAAAATAATCCATGTACTGTAGACTATATTGTTATTACAGTTCCTATTGAATTTTAAATTAAATTCATGTTTCTATTATTGCACAAGGTCTAAATCTGCCTATTTCCCTGCGTCGAGCCCAGAACAAAACTATAAATGTCTTACATTGCAATTTCGTCCATTAATTTACTAAATGTATGCCTGGAAATTCTGGCTTCCAGTGTTATATGGTTAAAATGCTAAAAGGGTAATGTATGAGTCATTTTCCATTCTGCTCTCCAACAAGAGACTTAACTTTTTAGCTTATAGCCCCCAAATGGCTCATTTGGCTAAAGCACTGCTTTTGCGGTGAAGAGATGAGCACTCTGCTAATCGAGCTATCTCTCTGAGAGATAAGAACATTGTTGACTGAGAAAGATGGCGAGGGGTTTTATTTATAAGTCACAAGAAATCTGTTTTGTCTGCTTTTTATAGAATGTAATACATTTGTAATGTAACACACACACTGCTTGGCCAACAAATAAAAATCACCATTTGCATTTCAATAAGAACATTTTTAATAGCCAGAAAGTTGTAATTAATAAGTTGAATTATGTGAATTGAGATTAATATGTTTCATCTAGCAACAATTCTTTAAAACCTTCTATTAAAATATTCCTTTTTTTGAAACCATGTCAAAAAACGTATCCCGTGGTTTTGTTATTGTGTTTCAGAAGGGTCAACTTATTGGCCTGGATCAAGACAAGAACTAAGGATTGTAATGAAACTGGGTTCAGAACTGTCCAATGCATTATGACAACCTGGAAGGATAGTGCTGAACTGTCCCCTTTGTGGAAGGATTGTTACGAATGTCCATAAAGATCACTTAAATAGTGGCATCATAAACAACTGACAGCAGGCATCGGAGCTATTTTGTTGTAGTTAAAGTAAAATAATAATTTCCACAAACACAAAGTGACAAGAACTCACAGGATTGGGACTTAACCATTGTGCGGCCATAAGAAAACCACTTCTTAGTGAGACTAATCAGAAAAAAGGTTTCAGTTTGTTAATGAGCATAAACGGTGGACTTGGAGCAATGGACAAAGGTCATGTGGTCGGTTGAGTCCAGAAGGAGCATATTCCAAAGCGATGGGCGCGTATGGCAGTGCATGAAACGATGCACCCATCATGTATAGTGCCCACTGTGTTATGATCTGAAGTCGCTTCTGTCGGTCAGGTCTAGACTCAGAACCATTAACTTGAGTCAGCTGACAACCTAAATGTACTGAATGACCAGGTTATCACATCTAGGGAATATAATATATAATGTATATAAAATATAATGGGTGTGCCTTGATTCAGGCAATGTGTATACATGGTCCTTTGCAACTACACTACTTTTTGTCCCCAAATTCACAAATTTCACAACTGCATTGTGAAGGACAGTTTTGCTGATCTTTTTTAACTTCTTACTAATTACTTGTTTAGAATATCCTTCCAATTTGTGCTCTCAGGACTTAGTACATGAATATTGAGTGAAAAGTGACTACAATAAACTCATACTGTACCTCAATGATGTAAAGATGATGCAATCATTTCATTTCTGATGCAATCACTGTGTTCAGAAGAAAAAGGGAAAAAAAAGAACATTAAACTTATGGTCGCAGTATACCGTATACAGTATACTGAAGTAGACTTCTGCGGAAGGCTGATCTGAAAGACAACGACATTCAGCCCCTATTGTCCTGAATGCTCTACAAGTCCTGCTCAGTCATCTACATGTAGTTACCCATGCAGAATCTCAGTGGAGACAGCAGGGAGAAGTGGCCAAGACTCTAATCAATAATCTATGGACCTGTTGCTTAATAAAGCATGAGTTTCTGCCTAACTCAGAGCAGTCAGCTTCAGGGGTGCTACTGTATTTCTGAATAAATGACTTACAATCAGGCCTTTAGATGATCCAAAGAGACAACGAGACAAGGAGGTTAATTCCCACCAGAGTGAGAGTTCATTTAGGATTCAGAATGCTGGAGTACATCTGCTTTCATGAAAGTCTCCGGAATTTAGGAAAAAAATATTACATTTTTTCTTGATAAAAAAGGAAAAGGAAAAAAGAAACAACACAGTTCATGTAAGTCAAGAACAAACTGATTATTAAGTTAGGGACTTAATGGATGGGACTTTTCTTAATACTCCTTGTATACTTGTGAAGTCAATAACAATAGGTTCCATCCACAAATCCTCAAGTCTTCACCTTACTAAAATGTGGTGTTTTGTGCAGTTTACAGTATACAAATGGCCTTGTGTTGCTAGGCTGCACACCTCTTTTGACCTTCCTCTGGTTTGGCAAGGATACACTGGAGGCTTGAAAGCAATGGCCAGTTCCAGGCTCACTATCAGGTTTTGTACCTGCTCACTAAGGCGTGAAATCACTTTGCCACGTTTTTCCATTCTCATCGTCCCCTCTGTTTTTGTATCCCCATCCCCATGCTTCTCTTTTAATACTTTCCTTCTCCAATCCCCCATGCTGGCACACAGACTAAAAAGCCATGCTTTGTTTCTTCTTATTCATATCCTCCACAACCTCCAGCTGCTTTATGACACTAGAAAATTCCAAGCGTGCTGTCTTATTTCTAGTCATGGTGCCTAAGGCTTGGAACACCAACACCCTTACATTAGGAAGACTTGGTGAAAGGGTCCTAGACTAATTATTTTTAATTAAGAACCTGAAATAGCACATCTTCCACTAACACTGCGTGGCAGGTTTATAGAGTTTTAGGTATTTTCCACAAGGCAGAAAATTCACATAATCTCCAAGAATATTGTCAGTTAAAAGGTTAATATGTATGTATATATGCCTCCAGATCTGCCTTAATTCTTCATGGTATAGATTAAACAAGCTGCTGGAAACATGTCTTATGGATTTTGGTCCATATTGACATGAGAGCATCACACAGTGTCTGCATATTTGTTGGCTGAACATCCATAATGTGAATTTCCCATTCCACCACAGACTCATCAGACCAGACAATGACTCTGAGAAATGTTTGATGAAATTATGTGCACCCAGCAGGCACTTTTGCTTGGTAGTAGGTTGTTTTTGAAAGTTTTTAAGAGTCAATCCACAAAAGTAAGGTTTAATGTCTACTTATTTCATATTTTACTTCATTTACATGTATTTTTATATGCAAAAATATGATTATAGTGTTGGGAATTGGTAATATTGGTAATATTTTGGGTGTCTGGAAAGGATTATATTATTTACATGTACTTTTCTTTATATTTACATGTTTCTGAATATGAATATTTGAATATTAATTTTTGCTTTAAGAACTTTTATTAAACTTGTATGCTTGGGTTCCACTGTATTAAATTGCCATTAAAGTGTAAAAAACTTTTTGAAAAGGTATGAGATCTGTCATATGAAAGTGGACAAGATGTAGTTGAGACTCTGGTCAAACTCCATATTACAGTAGAATAATTTGGAAGCTACAGTAAGATGCTAATATAGACATGAACTCATGCTAAAGAACTTGGTCGTGTGAATGCATGTGTGAATGTTGACCAGAGGTGTTACCACAGTTGTAAAAATAGGAATGAATACAATGGTCACCACTGGCCTCCACAGCCTCAAGGTGGACTACAGCACTTCCTAGATGGATGGATGGATGGATGGATGGATGGATGGATGGAT
>JAQQZT010000036.1:3233384-3243501 GCA_030068275.1 Clarias platycephalus | reverse complement strand
ATGGATTGGCACCCTGTCCAGGGTGTACCCTGCCTTGTGCCCGAAGCCTCCTGGGATAGGCTCCAGGCCCCCCGCGATCCTGAATAGAGGATAAAGCGGTATAGAAGATGAATGAATGAATGAATGAATAAACTGGTAATAGGATCATGGGAACCCAAGGGTTACCCATGGCCATGCTGACCAAATACCACTCCATCCAATTTAAGGTAAGAGAAAAGCTAATGCAGCACAACTCATATGAAAAAAGTAAATATTGGCCATGAGTGAAAGGCATCAGAACACACAATACACCACAGCCTGCAGGTCACAGGGCCCTGCAGGCAAATGGAATGCACTGGACAAACCTGTCTGATCCAGCGAGGCACCATCCCACATCAACCCAAAGGATCCAATGCCAACGTCCCAGTGCCAGACACCACCACAGCACAGCCCAGAGGTCTTGTGGAGTCACTGCCTGTGGAGAAGAACTGCCAAGGCAGCACAAAGGGAACCTGCACAATACTGGGCTTTAATACAGGAATAGGATATATTTTAACAGAATACTGTATATTTTTTGTTTTTCAGTGCCAACTGAAGCTGAGTAGAATTGTTAATTTTCTCAATTTTCGATTGATCCTGTAAGCCTACAGAACTATTGAGTATGTTTAAAAGCGTGTATGGGGTAATCTTGCTGTAAGTAAACATAATGTAATGTGGGGGAATAAACTTTGCAAGATAAAATTTCTCTCCATTTTTAACGGCTGGTTATGGGCTTTGTAGAGAATGTAGTGCATTGATTGTCCTGTCTGGTAGTTCTCTTCTGTAACTGCATTTAAACTCTTGTGATAAGAAAATATTCATAAATAAATACATAAATAAACAATCTGGCACTCAATCTAAAATATGTATGTGAGTCGAACAAGTAAAGGTTTTTTTTTGACATGGTTTTGCCAGTTCCACTGGGCACTTTAGTCATGTAAGATTGTGCAGGTGTGAATAATTCATTATATCACACAAGCCTAGATGTCACATTAAATTGGTCACCCAGTTCTAACCAAGGATGATGTATTCAGTACAATGGGTTGGGAAGCAGGTGTTCCAATTAAATGGTAATAAATGTGTGTTTGTTTATTACTCTTTTGACATGTCATCCTATCGAGGCTGAATAATTAAAAATCCCCCACTTAGAGGAACGATCATTCCAATCAATTAGACACTTCTTTCTTCATGAATGTACTTAAAAGCCCTTAAACATTGATAACCTTCTAATCTTACCTGTGGAAACAAACCTTCTAATCACCCTGGTGATGATGTTAATACTTGAAAGCTTTAATTAGACCATGATAGGTTTTTCATAAATGGCTTTAAGGCAAGAAGGACAGCCTGTTAAAAGAAAATAAATGCCAAAACTCATCTTGACAAACATCTCGACCAGGACTTTACCTCATTCCTACCAGGTTTAGAAGTTCTCTGATGGTACTGCCATTGTGTGAGGTATTACTGAAGAGATGGACACAAGGAATATGTGGCCTGGTGCAGGTCAAATCATCTGCAGCCGAACACCATCATGGGCAAGGAGATGGGTGATTTGACTTTAGCCAGTGCTGTACAGGCTTGTCCTGCTACCCGGCTCCATTGGTGGAGTTACAGTAATATTGAGGTGTTGAGGACCTACTGTACAATAGAAGTGATGACAAGCTGACTAACCAGATAAGGGACCTTTTGAAGATGTGTTCCCAGGCAGGTGTTGCCAGTTTATTCCTTTATGTCTTAAGCGTAACAGGGATGCATTGTGTCCAGACAAAGCCGTAAGTCAAGCTGGTTACGTCATTGGCTTGAAGTTGGACTCTCTGGAGTCAGTGCTGGAGGGGGGGGGGGGGGCACCATGTCCATCATAATCAGCATCAACCACCCACTGCACAGGACTTTTGTCAAGCAAAGGAATATATTTAGCTGCAAACTTCTGTTACAGAGCTGCTTAATAGACAGACTTGTCCCCAGGGCCATACAGCTCTTTCCCAGCTCTTTACAGGGATGAGGAGGTTTGGACTTGAAGGCCACTACATCTTTCTGCCTCACTTGTCTGCTCACTCCCCTTTTTATTACTCTAATATGCATGGAGCTTGTCATTATCTGAAGTCAATTTTACACTACTCCTGTCACTTTAAGAATTTAGTGCTGCACTGCTGCTGTCAATTTTTAATTTCTTCCAGTGAAACACACATAGCATGTTATGTTTTTCTTTTTCTTTACTGTTTTCTTATATGTTGCCTAGCTTATTTGACACACGCGTGTTTTGCGTCTGGCCTGAAGGCTCTACATTGTTGCAATCAGTCACTTATAAGCTAAATTGTCATTCTGTCCTTTCAGTACTTCATGTGTGAATTTTTTGCCGGATCAATACATTTTGCCTTTACACTGTGTGATATCTGTCCCAATTTTGCTGTCATGGGCACAGTTGCACGTTATAAAAGATAATCTTTGCTTATGAGTTGAGATCAGAGGGCTTAGAATGTATAATTGAAGGTTACCGGTGGTCGATTTATTCCAGCTGCAACCAAAAACACGTGGCAAGAAAGTCCAGGGAGTGTCAGAGGATGCACACACTGTATGGCAGAACATAAGAACTCAAAATCTTTCCAGACTCAAAAAGAAATCCATTCTCATTAGTATGATAAAAGATAGTGTGGTTGTGAAACATTTCCCTTCTATATCTATATACGATGGAGTCATCAAGTGCAAATGCACGGTATATCCAGGGACTTATGAGCTCACAAGCAAATGCGCTAATGTCTTAAAGTTCCACTATACAGCAACTATACTTTGAATGTAGTCCATGGAGTTGGTTTTCCATTCAGCAGGTTTGAATAAATCATGATGGATTAACTAGTATTCACATGTATGCAGTATATAGTAACAGCTTTTGAACCCCTTGAGGACAGTAATGAAACAAATTCCAGAACAGAAATTTGGCAACTAAATTAAAAAGGTATAAAGGATTAATAGTGAGGTCATCAAAAAAGACAAATAATAATCGTCCAAGTTAGAGCTCTATTTATATGCATGCTAATACTCACCTTGGTTGCACAACTCCAAGGACTACTGGGGTATTATGACATTCCATCAAAAGATGAACAGCTTTTTTATTTATTATTATTTTTTTTTTACTAGATTTAAAATCAATAAGTTTTTGCATATGAATCAATTTCAAAATGGGGATCCTATTCATCAACACAACATTTATTCAAATAAGGCTGAGATTCTACCTTTTCAATATCAAAGGCACGGTGAAGGTACTGAAGAAAGGAGTGAAATTCTTTAGTTTAACTAAATACCACCAAACTTTTGCTGATGGCAATTCCAAATTGCGTTTTGAGCAAAGCCAAACTAGGCAACAAACTCAGTACCAGATATGTGTAATACCGGGTTTGTGACTTCATGGATGTGGTTGGCTTTTGCCACACTAGAGTTATGCATTATGTACAGTACTGTATATCACTCACTCAAAGGCGCCTAGAGCCTATCCCAGAAGACTTAGGGCACGGGGTGGGGTAAAACCTGGATAGGGTGCCAATCCATCGCAGGGCACACACACTCCTGGGAATTTGGAAATGCCAATTAGCCTAATCTGAATGTCTTTGGACTGTGGGAGGAAACTGGAGTATACAGAGGGAACCCACCAAGCACGGGGTGAACATACACACAGAGACGGGAATTGAACCCAGACCCTGGAAGTTCAAGGCCACAAGTTCACCATGCCACATTATGTACAGTATATATTCTGTATAATCATATGATTGCTCAATCTCATCACGAGTTAGCAAGACGACTTAAAATACAAGGGTGAATTCATACCCATGCGTGATGTTCATCAACTTGATGAAAAAAATTAAACAGAATACGTTAAACAGTTAAACTATATTTATAACATCTCATAAACTGGTCTTATACTGCATTCATTTGAAATCTTTTTTTTTTTCATGGAGATCTAAGCAAAGTCTTATTCATCTGTATCTGCCTTATGCTAAACTTGGCTTTGCTTTCCTATCAAAGATATTAAAGGTACTGTAAGCACCAGGGCCCAAAACCCCAGGAAACCGAGGTAACCAAGAAAGGCCAAACATGAAGATTTTAGCAGTTGACCGGACAGTCCAAGTAAACTTGATGGTGTCCAAGCACTAGTGAAACACTGGGATAAGTGCATTTGTGTACCAGAGGTTTATATAGAGAAATAAAGGTCAGTTTATTATTTTGCACATCAAAAGTTCCAGTTTGACTTGAACACCCTTTGAATATTGTAATTTGGCTGACACTTAGACCCAAAATGTCATTGCTGTTCATCCAAACTCTATCGCAACCATAACGAATTTTTGGAATTTGTTAATAAAATAAATCAATAATCTGAGTCCAAAAACAAACAAACAAACAAACAAACTAAAATAACCTCTGCAGTGGTTCTTCGCTATCACAGAGCATTTAACTAAATCATATATACAGTACATTCAGAACTGACCCGTACTGGCACATTGCACTGTGTAGAGGTTTGCTTTTTTGACATGCCACAGGCAAGAAAAAGCAACCTCACTATACCAGGTCATTAAACATTCAGCTTTTATTCTTTTTTTTATTTTTATTTTTTTTATTTTTGGGATTACACCTTTGCTGAATTTCATCCAAGTGTCCTATGTATCCAGCCTGTATAATAGCAGTAAGGTCAGTCCTACAATTGGACACAGGGGGAGCCAGTCATACAGGTCATATGTCTCAGGAGTGACCTTACGCATAAGCAAGCATTTGAATATCCTGTCACTGGAAAAGAGCAAAAGTGAGATAACAAGGGTGTTAAAATTTTAGAAACACCAGACACAGACACCGGATACCCTTTATAACTTTATGCCCTGGTTAGAAACTACATACGTATACTGTACAGCATCGATCCAAGGCAATGCATGTCATGAATGGTTGTATTAGTTAACACTATCATTTTGTCCTATCACTCCATAATCATAATCATTGAGAAATTAGTTAGCTGACGCATTTATATATTATTGAAGCAGAACATGTGTGTGACTGTAGTGAGTGTGTAGGATGAGACTGTATTTTAGTAATAATTATTAATTGTGTTCTTTTTTTTTTTCTTTCAGCTACTTTCTCAGAAATTGTTTTTCACAGTTTAAAACAAATTTTTTTGTTTTTTTTTGACACAGAAATGTTAATTAGCATGTTTAACGTGTTGATTGGTGTAGCCGCGACCAGCCGGCCTTCATGCATTGTCCTTCTGCAGGCCAGAAATCATGTACAATTTGTATTTGAATAAACAGAAGTGGTTTAATTCTTTTTTTCTAAATCAGACAGGAGCGAGCTCAAAGCTCAAATGTCACCATGCAAAAGCAAACTCGTCGATATTTCCATCCTGACCTTTACCAGTGTTTACTTACATAGAACATAAATGGAAAACTAATCTAATTGCCTACAAAAAGAATGAAAGGAAGAAAGGGACAGGAGACACTGTGTTAGTCATCTACAGACCGGACAGGGACATTAGCTGGAGGGAAGCGAACGGGTAGAGCGGGTTGAATTAGTCATGGTAATACGATTGATGGATTAACATATAGTTAAATCCCTTCTGAAAGAATTAAACATTCGCCCACTTAACCACCCTGTAGTTAAAATGCAGACACATAAAACATTGAAAAATGTTCATTACTTACTCTATTAAATGAACTAAATTGTTATTTCAGCAGGATTTCCCTAACCAGATGAGACTTCCCTCATAGACCATGCTATAGTGAGATGCTAGGACAAAAATAATCTTGCTTAAAGCTTACCACATACTTGCCTTGCCGTTTACCAGTTCTGACTTGGCATGACGTGACTGCGTGGCAATGCCAGTGTTGGTTTACTGTCTTGTGCTTGGCTGGTTAAAAGTCCAACCCAGCCCAAGTCTCACAGCCTATACAGTATGCTTGTTACAAATACCCTCATTTGGCCCTCTGGATGAATTAACATTCTGGTGGTAGGCATGGGTCATTAAAAACCAAGAAGCAATTCCGGAGCTTAGACAGTACAACTCCGAGGATCATAAGGAAGGTCTTTTGAACAAAGCACACAGATTTGCCAAACATCTCATTCCTAATAAAAAAAAGGCCCACCACAATCAGGCACCCGAGTGGCCTAAGAGAAAAATGTTAACCCTATCATCTGGAGATCCCATGTTCAATTCCCAGGCAGTGCCACAGCCATCTGTAGCCGGCCGTCTAGAGAGCAGGTTAGACCTGCAGTCATGTTAAAAAGTTATTAGCCCCTTCTCTTTCAATTAAATTTTTTTTTGCATGTGTAAAAACATAATAAACATCATCTGATCGTATTAGGCAAATACAACTTCAGACCAAAAAAACAACAACATATAACTTTTTTTTTTTACCATGCCAGTAATTATTTAACAAAAGAAAAAAATAAATACTAAGTACCCACATGATTCAAAACCTTGTACATCCACCTTCAGCAGCAATAATGGTTAAAAGTTCTCCTTTCCTGTACAGTACGTCTTTATCTGTCTTTATCAGCTCTGGTTCCACCACAGCATTTCAGTTGGGTTGAGGTCTGGACTTTGAATAAGTAATTCCAAATCCTTAATGTTTTTATTTTTCAGCTATACTAATGTAGATTTACTGGTGTGCTATGGATCATTGACCCAATTTTGACCAAGCTTTGGCTGTCACCTCACATTTACTTCTAAAATACTCACTCACTCTCACTCACTCATCGTCTATACTGCTTTATCCTGTATTCGGGCCAAACAATACCACTTTGGTCTCATTCGTCCATAGGACATTGCTCCAGAAGTCTTGTGTTCTGCTTCTTTTTATACAGAAGAGAGGTTTTCTTCCAGAAATCCTCCCAAACAAACCGTACTTGATCAGTCTTCTTCAAATTGTGCTGTGGACTTTATCATACTTAGTGAGGCCTGTAGGGTCTGAGATGTAGTTCTTGTTTTTTTTGCTTCCCACTTCTGAATACTCAAATACTCTAATACTCTTTCTCACTTTTCCGAATTGAGATTGATGTTCAGCAACAATTGCTTCTCTAAGGCCATTGCTTATACAGCATCTTTCCCTCTTGGCATCGTGTTAACACACACCTGAATGCTCCAGACCAGCAAACTGATAAAACTTCTACTTTTATAGAGATCCTAGGTACATACCTCCTTACAATTTTATTTAATCTATTTTTAATTTGTATAGTGCTTTTAACGAGAGTCATTGTCGCAAAGCAGCTTTACAGAATCAAAACCAAATGTGTATGAAATGTGTAAGGAAATAGGTTCAATATAAATCAAAATGATCAGATTGGATTGGACCTGGGGCTACAGGCTACAACCTACCCTTTTAAATCATAAGGAAGCTGTAAGGATTACCTATGTTTTTTTTATTATTATTATTTTGTGTTAAATAAATAATTGCACAGAGGAAAAACTTAAGAGTTACATATAGTTGTTGTTTATCTGACCTGCTGTAACCAGGTGATTTTTTATTATGTTTTTACAGAAAAAAACACATAGAATAAGCAAAAAGAGAGTACTAACTTTTGAGCATGACTGTACCTGTACTCTTACATCTACGTAAATGCCTTCTTCCATATGACCACCACTTACAAGGCAGATCTTACAAGGCAGGGATTTTATTGACAGCATTTAGCATCTGGAGTTGTCCTGGAGTAACCCTGCTCATGAAGACTCAATACTGCCTTTCTTTGTGAGCTTAAAGAGGTGCAGAGTTAGATGCTCTGGCAGTTAGCTTGTCTTGCTTGTTCTGGCTGCCAGATGACTCTGGAGTGACCTTGTGGTTGGATCTAAGGTTTCTGTCCAGGGTTCAGTCGTATCACCCAACTTTGTAAATCAGTTGATTGACCTTGCAACCTTGAGTGAGGGTGAGTCTGCTGAGAATTTCTTGCTGTTTCTGGTACGTGCCCTAATTTATAATTCAGACAAGGCAGTGGCCATCCAAACCTCAGAACAATTGTTCAGTTGCCAAATACCACATAATTATTTCAAATGGTTGAACTAGTCAGCATTCAGACATATTATGTTTATCGGGAATTAAACCAGATCATTTGATCATTTAACCGTTGACTCATTTAGTCGACACCTTTTGCTTATTTCTGTCACTTTATTGAAATGGATTTTAAATGCTCTGTGATTTGATATTTGACACAAAGAAGCCGGCACGCTACAGAATGACGAGACTCACTTGAGGCAAGATATACAATGTACATAATACTGTATAATGCTTGTTATTTATTGCCCTGGCATTGTAGAATCTGGTAATACGAATGGGAACTCAGATGAATCACGATCCTACCCAAGTTTAATCAAGGCATGTCCTTAATAAGTTCATCTGAATGTTGTAATGTTCCACAAAGCATATCATTATCACAATTCCACAGCGTTCATACTGTATCATGCAGGCCACAAATAACATATAAATAATATTTTTAATATTTTCTGCAAGTGATGTAATGTAATATGTTGTGTTTAACAGTGAATGATATACTTGTAATACATTTACTAAGATTGGTCCTCTGATTGAAAGAAAAAAAAAAAAGAAAATCACCTTATTCATATCAAATTCCTGTCTGTACTTACATACACTAAAACAATGTTTTAATTCAGTTGCGGAACACTGCCAAGTCCCTCTTGCCTAATTTTCTATTCGTCTTTCCTGCAGCTGAACATCTCGCTTTCCTCCCCCATGGTTTTCTGCTCATTAAGCAAACACCGGGAACTCTATCAGCTGCCATTCAGATTGGTCCTGGATAAAGCTTTTGTTTTTCAGCAGTACATCTCTAGCCCTCCGCAGCCAGCGACATTTCATCACGCATCTTAATTAGAGAGAATGTCACGCCGTGAACAAAAATAAAGTCTGTTGAGGAATTCGTTTAAGGCTGTTCTAACATATTGCCAAGAACAGAAGATTGGGATATGTATCTGTTTTGATACTTTTTTTTATTTTTTATTTTCTTAGCACTGAGATTACAAAGTACTCGTTGTTAATAACAGAAAATTGGGATTATAAATAGACCATAGACCTTGTAGAGCAATATTACAGAACATTTAAACCACGAGAAGATATGTACTGTCAAATACTTAGAGAGCTTTTATCATGTATTATTTAGCCCGGAGTGAGAAGATGCTGTGATGGATTTAACGTAGTCTGATTCATTTCTTTCAAACAAAGTCCACATAATACTGGCATTTGTCTGAAAGCCTGGGATTCACAAAATGGTTTGTTTTATAGATTTAATGAATTAATTAATTAATCTCATTGTCTGAAATCAATTATTTGAAAAATGAAACATTTTTAACATGGCACTAACAGGAAAACAAGAGTGGAGTCTCTAGTGTTTTCCAAGAACACTCAAAAAAGTCAATAGCAAACCTATTTTTGGGATTCAGATAAATAACAAAATATTCAGATATAAAACAAAATATCTTCAGGCTATTAAAAGATGTAGGCTGATTGAGATATTCAGGAATTAATTTAATGGGATAGTTCCGGACAGCAGCATGCTGTAGGTGGTTAGGCATGTGTAGAAGGTTTGATTCCCGCCTTGGGTGTGTCTGCATGGAGTTTACATGTTCTCCTCATGCTTGGTGGGTTCCCCCACTTGTCATTTTCCCTTTACTGCTCAAAGACTTATCCCTCTATGGCATGGATTTTTATTTTAGAAGGAAAAAATATTTCACAATAGTTTTTGGGAGCTTTGGGGTCCCTGATAATATGTCAATTATAAAATGTGGCCCCTCATGAGATTTTGGTTTGTTGCCTCAGGGTAAGGGTACTAAAACACCAAGGTTTTCTATACTATATAATAAGAGGATTGGGGAACAAATCAAGCAATAAATACTTCAGACGTTTTATTTAAAGAACAATTTAAACATCAGCCACAAATGGTTCATCGATCAGTGGCTTAGAGATTAGCTGAGGTGTGTGTTTGTGTTTCTGAATGTGTTCCTCTGGAGTTCTGGTTGAATTGTTTTTTCTCTTTTCATTTATACAAAGCAAACCCCAGCCACTGGATACAGTGCCGGTCCCAAGCCCGGATAAAATGGGAGGGTTGCGTCAGGAAGGGCATCCGG
>JAQQZT010000036.1:3220172-3231510 GCA_030068275.1 Clarias platycephalus | reverse complement strand
ATCTTCAAACAAACTCAAACTGAACATACTAAGACAAAACAAAACCCACTTAACAGAACTTAAATGAAATTAATGCTCGACCCAGTTTCCCAGAACAAACAGCTATTTATCATGTTACTAACGAGCTATCAGGTGAGCTCCTGACCAAGGTGCCTTCTGGGAAACTGAGTCTACGAACCAAAACTACAAAACATTGCCCTCTAGTGGGCAACCCTCACAGTTACTTAGGTTATTTTTTTTTTCTTTAATTTTTATTGCTATAATGTATTTTTTCTTCCATGTGCCTTTAGGGGTTCTCCACATAATTAAATTATAGCTACCTTGTAAATATTTGCCACGGGCAGATTTCTACCCCTCATTTTTATTGTAATATTCTGTAGAAACCTAATTTCACCTAGATTATCTAGGTCTAGTTTTAGTCCCATTTTGAAAAGTCAGTCTTAATCTGGAAACATGACATTAAATTATTTTCCTTAACAGAAATCTATTTATATTTGATTTTTGAAGTAGGAACTCGTTTTGCTTTGACCTTCACTTCAGTCCATTTTGGCTTGGAGGTTGACTCTGATACAAGTGTACATGCTGACACGACACATTACTCATAACGACTCAGAATATTTTCCCACCCTTGAACACAATCGCTGGCTAATTTGTTGATTAAACAAATAAATCTCACATATGTTTTGTGTGGATGCCAGACAGCAGGGGAGTGTTTTTTTAGCAGTTTGTTTTGAACTGATTGCACATACCGTATGTCATTAGGCTAGAATGATTTAACTGGGATATATTTTACAGTTAGTTTTTTTATACGCTTAAATATTAAAAATAAGCTTATTGTGTTTGCTCATACTCATAAAAACACCAACATCCAATAACTGGCGATATTATGTGATGTAGACGAAAACGTGTTTCGGCATTAATGCTAAGCAAAGCAGACTGCAAACTGTGCTCAGAGGAGGAACTAGAGCATCTTACAATACAAGTAAATTGATCGAATTCTTATGCCACAATATATTTACTAGAGCACACACAGTGTCAGTGAGGATGGTCATTAAAAAATTAGTGCACCCTGGCTGTGAATTGTATGCACAAAAAAAATAAATGTAAATTGTGTCAATGGACAAAACAAAGCTAAACCCCTTGTGTTTAGCAATGATTTTATTTCTGAAATCTACACTGACCCATTAGCATATGACAGATGTTTCAGAGAGGATAATTCTGGATTTTATTGTTGATTTGATATCCATTAGAGCGAAAATCTGTCAGCCTGCTTGGTGATGTGTCTTGATGTGTGATACCGTATGTCATCAGCAATCATTGTACAGATGCAGGCGCTGGTGTAATGAACATAAAGAAATTAAAAATACTAAAATAGACTTGTACATACAGTGTGATTTATGTACTAGTAGTAGTAATATAACTATTCAAATTTGGAATACACATTATTATTATTATTATTATTATTATTATTATTATTATTATTATTATTATTATTATTATTATTCAGTGCTATAAATAAATACATGAGACAATTTAGGTGATTTTAAATACTTCAAAACTGGTAAGAATATAGCTGCCTGAGGCAAATTAGACAATAGATATACACTGATCAGCCAAAAAATTCAATACCACCAGTAGGTGAACAGAACAACATTGGTCACAAACTATAACCCAGCAAACTGGAGACAGGATCATGGGCACCCCTGCCTTATTTATTCCTGTGGGGACCATTTATTCCTGGACCAGCTTGTCCAGTCTGATACCACAAAAAGCCAATTCAGCACAAACTACTGAAAAAAGTCAGCTCTGACTATAATAGAAAGGCACCAGGACACCCAGTACTCTATAGATCCCAATCTGGTTGAGCACCCTGACAAACAAGTCACATTCCATAGATGCCACACCCAGGAACCTACAGCACCCTAAGGACCCGCTGCCAAATCCTGATGCTAGACACCACAACACTTACCCAGAAGCGCTGTGGAGCCATTCGCCAAGGGGCCAGATCTGCTCCAGTGGCACAAGGAGACCCCAGAAACCTACAGTACACTGTTTTAATGTTTTGGCTGATTTCTGTAAGTGCTAAGGAACTACATAACAAAACATACAATGTCCAAATAAAACTGAGAGTCTACTTATGATTCCTGGCTCAAGAGGTCAGACATGATCTCCAAATAAACAACAACTTGGAGGACTTTTTTTCCCCTAAGAGCACAGGAATTGCAGGCATTGTAAACCCTAGCATTCATGATTCCACCACTAGAAAAAAAAAAAAAAAAAGGCAAACATGACACCATGAGAGAGCTGCAGTTTGAAGACCACTATTAATCAAGAGCTAACCACTGAAACTTCATATGAAGCCATGTCTTACATTTGCCCAATACAGTACCAGAGAATGCTGAAGGAGAATATGCAGGCCTGTTATCTGAAGCTTATGCACAACTGAAAATTAACAGCAAGAATGACACAAAAGAAGTGTCCCAGTCAAAGTCCTGGCATGTACTCCATTGCAGTCCTGTGGCAGGACCTTAAACAACCAAAGAACAGTGTGTACTTGCAAGCTTTCCAATATGGCTAATTTAAAGCAATGCTGCAAAAAAGGTGGTTCTGATCTCCTGATCTATAGTAATCCATCAACAACAGCATAGACATCTCCAGTTTTGCCAAGAGTTCTTTTAGAACACTACGTAACAGCAGAAATATATAATTTAGTGAGTCCGGAAACTTTTCTTTTTGGAATGTGCAAGCTTGGACTTTTACAACTTTTACAGCTTACAACGACATGAACACTGGTACACTACAGGATATTTAAAAATGTTCACAAGGCTCTCCATGACTATATGAGAGATTTGTGACAGCGAGTCTCAAGAGAGGTTCTCATTTAAAAGGGAGACTTGGGAAATAAGTTTTATCTTTGTCAGTAACTCTGGGTTAGGCGTGAATATGAAACAATTAAAAGAATATGGGAATGATAAAATGTCTCTGATTCATCATTAAGGTGTGCAGCGAGGGGAAAAGAGGAAGAGATTTTTACTATAGAAATTTTATATGAGGTCTGCCTGCAATGCTATCAGACAGTATATAGTTGGACACTGGTGTGCCACCAGCTCCAGATAATTTTTGTTTTACTGGAAAATCTTTTATTCCCTGGTGCACACTGTGATTTCCAGTGTAGCCTATATATGATCACTGAAATCATCCCAACACTCTCATTCTAGTTTGCTCTGCACATTTTGCACAATTGTAGTTTACAATTACTCTTGTTAGAAAACAGCTTTGTATGTTAGATTAATCGGGCCACCATAAAAAAAATTTGGGTTCTTATGTATGTTTTTTCTTCAACTTTTTCTTTTTAGAATTTTAACTTTAATTCTGAGTTTAGGGTCCGAATTCTGAGAAACAAAGACACAATGTCAGAAAAATTCTAAGAAATATATTGTTTGTCTATCGGGGTCCTTATCCTTTTCAGTAGCTTTGAGTGAATTGTTGCACAATACGGTATATATTTCACTTTAACATAAAGGATAAAAAAATTACATTGCTAAAAAATAAAGAAAAGTGAAAACTATTTGTACCTGAGGAGAGTGAAACATGGGCTTGATCTAGTGGCCTACACCAAAAAAGTAAGGTGTAAAAGTTAGTATCCCCTTTTTTAATTCTGTGTGTATTTTTTTTATCTTAATAAAAATCATCTGATGATAGTGGGTCTCCGCATTAGGCAAAGACAACCTTAGCTGAACCTATTTATTAAAAAGAAATATGGAGCTGGTCTGCATTCAGGTGCTTGTTAACACAATGCAATGAGGAAAAGAGATAAGCAATGATCTTCAAAAAGCAATTGCACATACTGTATAAAGACTGTTTACAAGTGGAAATCATTCAAGACAACTGACAATCTTTCCAGGAGTGGATGGCAGAAGGTCAGACTGTGCAATGCTTAGAGAAATCCAAAAAGACCTAATAGGTACATCTTGGACCTTACAGTCCTCTCTGTTTTAAATTTTAAAGTCAATGACAGCACACTTAGATGATGACTGGACAAGTATGGTGTGTTTGGAAGGGTTGCAAGGAGAAAGCCTCGTTTGTCTAAAAAGAACATTGGAGTATGAATAAAGTGTAGATGTTTGTAGATGATTATCCAAAGCACACCAGTAAATCTACATCAGAATTACTGAAGAATAAAAGAGGTGAGGTTTTGCAACGACGTAGTCACAGTCCAGATCTCAACCCAACTGAAACGCTGTGACGGGACTCTATGTAAGCTGTGCATAAGTGAAGCACTGTTGTAAAGAAAAGTGGACCAAAATGATGTGAGAAAATTATAGTCATGTAGGAAACGATTATTCCAGGTTAATGCTGGTCTACATCTAATGCTGGTCTAGATCTACAAGCTATTGAGTCATGGGGGTACTTACTATTTTCCATGTTAACTTTTTGGGTTATTTTTTTGTAAAATAGAGATTGGCATGACAGAAAACACATGTTATAGTGTTGTTTGTCTGAGGTTATACTTGCCTAATATTAAGACCCACTACAATTATTAAGGCCCATGTTTAATTCCCACCAAATGCCCCAACCACAGCCCCTGTATGCAGTGCCGGTCCCAAGGGTTGCGTCAATAAGAGCATCTGGTATCAAACCTGTGCCATGTTGTTGTCGTGCGGATCCGTTGGTCCACTGTGGAACGGTTGGTCCAACGGGAGCTGCTGAAAAAGAAACAACAACAAAAAAGGACATTGAATTAAAAGATGGGGTACTAACTTTTCTACATGATTGTATATTCACATCACAAACTTATTTCTAAATTAGGGTGAGAGCACATTTCATTCATATTGTCACTTGCATCTAGAAATATACCTCTAATATCTGAGTGGGTAAGAAAGAGAGAGAGAGAGAGAGAGAGAGAGAGAGAGAGCTGTGCTCAGTGAGTGAAGAAAAGCGAGAAAGGCTAGTAAATATACACAGAACACTAGTGATTATACGTGCTTCAGAACTTTGCCATCATCTGCTTCCTGGGTAATGACTCCTGAAACACAGCAGGTGCCACGACATTACTGCTCAACACGCCAGATATCAACGACACACTGAGACACTCATTGCCTGAGTAAAAAAATGACTCCAATAAGTGTTTCCGTTTATAAATGCTAACAGTTGGAACCTCATCATAAACTCACGCTGTGCGACTGTAGCAACAACCAGGTTGCACCCAAAAGTTGGACAAAATCTAATCAGTAAAAGCAAAAGCCTTGTCGTTAATGTTTAAGTCTAAAAGCTACAATTGCTGACCAAGTCTCATGTGTTACATTTTACCGTTCATTATTTCTTGTAGAAGCGGTCTCATGTGCATTTCGGATCGGAACACCGTGCAGCCATGCAGTTGTAGGTAATCAGCAGAATAGCACCTGAGGGATCCTGTTCTTAGCTCGTGGTTTGCTACTTACTTAAAATAATACAACAAAAAAAAGAAACAAACCCATAGAGGCAAGATGGAGCGGAAAAACACAACATGTTGCATAAATTACAGAATAATGACACTAAAACTATTAGAACTGTTTAAACATATTCATTTTTCAACTAAAGATAAATATAGGTAGTAATAATAATTTATTTTTATGTACAGGGTGGGTGAAAATTAATTAGGAACATTGGCGACATGATTTTCATGCAGGATGTTGCATCACCCCATTTTCCAGGACAACGTGGACTTGAATTTTTGGGGCTGTGGGGCTACACAAAGGAGGAGGTGTACTGGACAAAGCCCACTGGAGGACTGGATATTCAGGAGTTTGTCAGCAATATTCCAAACGACTTCTTCCAGAAGACTCTGGCCGTTTGAGGAAACTGGTTGACGCCACCGATGACAATGTTGGAATTTAAAGATTTACTTTCATTTTTCTATGTAATAAAGTACATGTACTATTTGTTTAAATAAATTTGCATTAGAAAGATGGACTTTACTGCTAGTTACTTTTCACTGGGATTTCTCTTTATGCTTTATTTAAAAGCACTTTAAAGGTCAGACATTGTAGTCCTTTTTAAACACATCTGAAAGGTCTCCATAATGTATTTGGTAAAGTTTCCACTGAAGATAAATGCTTTATTTCCTTTCTGTTTGACTTATTTTCCTAACATAATTTGTATAGATTTAAATTAACTGACTGTGGACTAACCCTTTCAGGAAGTGCATTTTCCAAGCCCATCAAGCTACATGCTAGCTTAGTCTTATTTACTCAATCACTCGTCGTTGATACCACTTTATCCTGTATTAGGGGTCGCGGGAGGTCTGGAGCCTATTCCAGGAGACTTAGGGCATGAGGCGGGGTAGAACCTGGACCGGGTGCCAAGCTATTGCAGGAAACCCACCAAGCAGGGGGAAGAACATGCAAACCACTACACCACCATGCTGCCATTTGGTTATATAATAATGTGGAGTGGGCCTGAGCAAAGCTTTTGTGTTTCAAAATAGAGGAAAAATCTAATAGGCTTGTTAATCCCTTAGAATCTTAAACTAAAATACAATGAAATAAAGTAAATAAACACATGACAACACATTTGAGCATTGTACATTTTTTGCAAGTCACAGGTGGCTGGTACCAAGTTCATGCATTCACACACTCCTTTATACCTTATGCCAATTTCGAGCAAGTCTGCTTGGTAAAATGTTTTTTGTATGTGTTGAAGCTGGAGCGAACCCATGCAGACATTGGAAGAACATGTGAAACTCCACACAGACAATAACCTGTGCTGAGGATTGACCGTGGCTCCCTGGAGCTTTGAAGAAAAAAAAAAAATGCCATGCCAGTGTTGTGTCATGCCATCCTACAAGACACTATACAGTATGTTACACATTCTCACTCCCTCATCAGCTTTATCACTTTATCCTGGGGGCGTGGAACCTATACCATGAACCAGGGCGAGGTACATTCTGGACGGTGGGGTGAGGGGGTTTGGTTTAGAGAAATCCATCAGAGGGAATACACAACAGGCAATTTGGTATCACCCTAATCTGCCAGTCATTGGACTGGTGGAGGAAACCCGAGCACTACTGTACCAAGCATGGGGAGAACATGCATTTTCCATGAATACAAAGCCAAGCCAGGATTCAAATCCTGGAGGTGCAAGGCGACAGTGCTAACCACTAAGCCACCATCCCGTCATTGTCATGAGTGCTGGTGTTGTTGGATTGAATGTAGGCTTGAGGTGAGGCATAGATGCAGAGGTAAAAGCGCTTACAAGTCTTTTAATGATGACAAAACAAAAACAAACATGAACAAAAGTTGGCTTTACGAGTGGAGCATGTTTCAAACAAAACATTCACAAATAGACTAATAACTTTAACAAACATAAAGCACACAAGGGACCAAACATACTAGGACAAAACAAACAAGACCAAACTAAACATACAGGGAGACTAAACAGACTACGATCTAAGCAGGTTAGTAGTTTAACAGACTAAGAACTAAACATACTAGAAACTAATCACACAAGGGGACAAGAGGCTAACCATGCTAGGTGCTAACCTTACTAGAGGCTAAACCTACTAGCAGCCAAACACACTAGAGGCTAGCCTACTTGGAGATACACAGACAGCAACAGTAACTAAACAAGGGGGACAAGCAAACAGAGAGGCACACTGACAGAGACAAACAAAATATACTTAATCAAAACAAATGTAAACTTAACCAAAGAGCTCCACAAAACAAATACCAACTGAGCTAAAACAAAACAAAACAAATCCCCACTTAACATAACCAATGCTCAACCCAGTTTCCCAGAACAAACAGCTATTTATATTTTTAAAAAATAATAATAATAAACTAACGAGCTACCTTGGTTCAGGTGAGCGCTCTCATCACCTGACCGAGGTGCATTCTTGGAAACTGAGTCTACAAACAAAAAACTACACAAAACACACATACAATATTATCGGACGCACTGCGCCCTCTAGGGGTGAACCCTTGCAGCCATGTTACACACTATTAATAAAATCTACCTAAGATAACAACCTAGGCCTTGACTAGCATTCTAAAGTAAAGGTATATTTAGAATGACACTTGAATATTGCTTTGAGGTCCTATAAACCTACCAGCTGTCAAACAGTCTGTTGTAGATTATTGGATAAAAATTCAGTAGCTGGGATCAAAGCAAATTAATGAATGAATACATTATACAATTAAATACATAATGAATTCCTAAAAAGCATTTAAATATAATGTCATATTTGTGAATTTAAAATGATGTGATTTTTTTCCATAATGTAACCATGCTAATATTATTTGAGATTATTTGATATTAAGTTCATGTAATTACACACACTCAGCACTTTTTAAATATGGAAATATTCTTTTTATAATTATCATTCTGAAGCAAAGAGTCTACTTAATGATTCTTCACCCTTGTGGCAACGGGTCTGAAAAATTTCCTCTTAAAACCAGATACGTTTATTTCTACTGTGTATTTATCTCGAGCAGGGGAAACTACGCACTTTAATAGGACTAGCACTAATGTTCCTCACAACAGAGTCGTTAACAATCGACACCAGCATCCTTCTGGAGACCGAGTGAGTCACTTCCTGCTGAACCTCCTGACACCATCAGCATCAGCATCATCACTGACTTAATTCAGGGCAAAATTATTCCTACAATTAAAGTCAGGTACAAGCATGTAAAGAGTGTGTTTTATTATTTATTCAACCATCACCGCTTGCAATTAAAGGGTCCCTCATAGCTTCCCCAGCTGGAGTAGAGGTTGCGTTAATACCTTTATATCTAGGTCTGTGTAGACAACATTAGTCCCTGCGCTGAGATTACACTTAAAACAGTGCTATTAAGAGCAGCACTCGCACCGAGTCGCAACCTGTCTGGGTAGCAAGATCTTTTCTTTAATTTCTTCTTAAAACTTTCTTTAAAACTTTATTTCTTTTATTTCTTACTGCTGTATAAATTCTATCCTGAAAAAGCGATAACCAGATGCTTATATATTATTTGGAATGAAAAGATAATCCATTCAGCAGCATGGTCGAGTAGTTGTTAGCACTGTCACCATGCACCTCCAGGGTCCGGCTTCAATTCCTTCCTCAGGGTCTGTGTGTATGTGTAGATTGTAAGTTCTCCCCATGCTTGTTGGGCTTCCTCCAGGTACTCTAGTTGCAGATTAGGCTAATTGGCGTTCCTAATTGTCATTCTGTGTGTTTGTGTGCCCTGCCATGGATTGTCACCCTGTCCAGATACCCCGCCTCGTTCCCTAAGTCTCCTGGGATAGGCTCCAGGCCCCCTGTGAGAGAGATAATCCTTTCTAAACTGGCATACTAATCAGTATTTTCATTATTTCTGTTACTTGTGACTCAGACATGAAGCTTGCCATAATGAGCAAGTGGTCAAATATGAAGATCACATTTTTAGTTTTTTACATGCATGTCCATTCACAGTTTATTGTTGGTCAAAAGCATCTAATTGATTAAAAGATATAATCGGGCAATATAGAAATATAATCAGAATAAAACAAATACAGATGCAAGGCAACACATTGATGTATTGGTCATCTTGGACCTACTGAGTTATGGGTTCTCTTATCTTATCATGTGGAGAGTGAAGTATGTATGTACAGTATTCTCTGGGCTCCTCCCACAGTCCAAAGCCATACACTATTGCTAAAGCTGATTGGCTTTCCCCATTCGGATGTGGATATACAGTATTACTTGTACCCTGTGATGCGCTGGAACCTCATTCAGGGTGTATCCTGCCTACTCCTTGGGTGAATAGAGTAGCACCCTCCCACACAATCGCCGCCACCACCACCAGCACCACCTGATATTTGCAGCACTAGACTCAGGATCACTGCATTGCACCCCTAACATGTGAGCAATTTATCACGTTCAGATACATCTCAAGATAACACATTCTACATTCAGAGATCTTCTGGGGATACATACTAATGTTCATGTGTAGCTCATTCGTTAAGGCATTAGACTACGGTTTTGGAAAGTCACAGGTTCGAACTCAACGTCACCACAGTTGGGCCCTGGAGCAAGGCCCTTAACCCTCAACTGCTCAGATGTATAATGAGATTTTTTTATTTTAAATTAAGTCACTCTGGATAATGTAATGTAATGAATGGCATGCCTCCTTTTGCTTTGACACAGTATTGTTAATAAACATTAAAAAAGAAATATATGTCAAGTGTTGTTTAAGATGACAGATGTCATGTGCAAAAGGTCCATAATTTGAAACTCAAAATGAAAGCATAATGCATCAAGCATAAGCATAATGAATGCAAAACATTAGCACATTAGTCAAATTACAATTTAATAAACTCACTTTTGGGTAGTCATGGTAAAGGCATCCAATTTACTACCAATTATCTACAAATAAAATGCTGCTTGTCTTTTTTTTTTTTCCGGACCCATTATGTCTGTGCAACATTTTTAATGTGTCAAAGATTTATTCAAGTATTTAAAAAACAACTGCAGCTTCTCCTGGGATTTTTACACCACAAACAATAGTTGTGTGAAAATAGTAAACATCAGTAGAATAAGCAGAAATGACCTAATGATTAATAAGGTCAGAAGAGGCTGGCCGGATTCTTCAGGTTCTTGCTAATAGGAAAGCGATGTTATCACAGCCACTCGTTACAGCTGTTGTGAGCTTCCCAACACATCAAATACTGACATGGATAGAGCTACAACACTACAACAAGTTACTTTAACGCCAACCAAGGACAGGAATTTGAGGCTTAAAATCTGAAGAGAAATACTAATGGCATGCCCCTTTTTGCTGTGAGTATTGTTAATAATCATTATATATATATATATATATATATATATATTTTTTTTTTTTTTTTTTTTTTTTTTTTTTAAAGGATCCTCTGTATAATACCATGGTGTGTAATTAAAGAATATAAGAAGTGAGTGATAATCGAATCACAATTACACACGCATTGTGTCTTAAATACTAATTTATCAAATCACTGATTGGTTATACATCAACACAAAAGTGCTTTATTTATTTATTTGTTTATTTACTTATTTTTATTATAATACTGTATAATATAATATACAGTATACCCAAGGAGGCATAGCTCCTTCTTTGTGTTTACTGTATTTCATTTGAGTGTTTTATTATTTTAAGCAGATCTCTGCTTCGGGTCTTTGTGCATGGAGTTGCATGTTCTCCCTGTGTTTGCTACAGTAGGTTTCCTCCATGTTCTCCGGTTTCCTCCCACAGTCCGAAGACATGCAGATTAGGCTATTTGACCATTCCCAGATTGCCTGTAGTGTGTGTGTGTGTGTGTGTGTGTGTGTGTGTGTGTGTGTGTGTGTGTGTGTGTGTGTGTGTGTGTG
>JAQQZT010000036.1:3194629-3220072 GCA_030068275.1 Clarias platycephalus | reverse complement strand
GTGTGTGTGTGTGTGTGTGTGTGTGTGTGTGTGTGTGTGTGTGTGTGTGTGTGTGTGTGTGTGTGTGTGTGTTCTGCGATGGCTTGACACCCAGACTGACATCCAGAATTTACCCCTCTTTGTGCCCAAAGTCTCCTGGGAATAAGCCCAGCCCCCCAACCCCCCTGTAACAGGATAAGCGGTACAGAAGATGAATGAATGAATGAATGAATGAATGATATATACCTAATGTTATTCACTTTATATTTGGTCTGAGAGAAAACAACATTTTGTTTTCAAGCATTTTTCATGTTCTATCCTAGATCCTGGATGGTAGTACATTTTTTTCCCAGTATCTTAGACAAGTTTTCTATTTGACTATTAACATATTCAGTAGAGTGGAGGTAATAACACCATTGTGCACATCGTCATTCAGGGCTCTACAGGTGTAACTGCAGTCTCGAGTGCTAATCAGAAAACAGTCTCAGTTATACATATTTCTACACAATTCTGAACTTGTAGTGTAAAGTCATTTTTCTCTTTTCTAGTATAGACCTCTTGCATTCATGTTTTGGGCTGGAGCAGTGATTCTCAACCATTGTCCTGGAGGGATCCTGTAGATTTAACTTTTTTAAAAACCCAGGGGCTGGGTTCGATTCAGGATTAATCGGTGTGACGATGAGTGAGTGAGTAATGTATTCATGCAAGTTCTGAGCACTTCCTAGAGCCATACCAGAGAGCAGTTATGCCTATATTAACAGCTTTGTCTGTATGCTAGCAGTATCTAGCACTAGATATTAATATAAACAGAGGATTTTGATCACAAGTAGAATATATTAATGAATAGGATGTTAAATAGTTTTTGCCATGTGAATTTTATCAGATGCTCAACCATAAATCCTTATATAAGTGAGACAAAAAGATTGATAAAAAAAATAAAATTAGCAAATTGGAGCAAGGTGCAAGAACGGGAAAGAGGAAATGAAAAGAGCAAGCGACAGAAAACACAATGAGCATGTGACTGCGCTTTCCTTCCAAGGAGGCAATTTGAGGCCTATTTCTAAGGCCTAATGGGAGATGGGCAGTGATGGACAGCGTGTGTGGGTTACTTATTAATCCGGGAGAGGCAATCGGAGAACCTCCATCGACCTGCAGTAAATTAAATAAGGCCTCCCCTGAAATGGCATTATTCTCTCTCTTCTTTGCTCGCTCCCTTCCTGCCACTGCTAATCCCCTCCCTCTGCCTTGATTAAATGAAAATAAAGAGGCAAGATTCGAGCACCAGGAACCAATATTAATCACCGTCACGTCCCGAGCGTATCAAGTTTGTATTCAGAGATCGAGGATGAATTAATCAAATGGACTATTTTGATATGTGGTGAACTTTCTTATGAGAAATAACAGATAAATCTCCCAGCCAAATCAACAGAACCTTTCAGGTCCACAGTTCTTGCGGAATAGGCTCCAGGTCCCCCGCGACCCTGAACAGGATAAAGCGGTACAGAAGATGAATGAATGAATGAATGAATGAGTGCAAGCTAGAATGTAAGCTAAAAAAAAAGACCTACTAATACAAATAAATGATTTGTTAATAATGTAAGTTTTTTTTTTTTTATATAATAAATGATACACTTTGGATATAATTGATGTATGGATGTCTAGAAAAGTTTGTTAGATATTGCTCGAGCTAAAGTCTAGTGAACAGCACAAATAATGGCAAAAAGCTTCAGGTTTTGAATAAAATGTGTACATGCGTACTAACTTCCATCACAGATGTATATAGTATACATTATAAGTAAAGTATAACTTTTTTTATTTGTAGATTAACTTACAAATTTAGAACTTTAATAATATTTCCTTTATATTAGTTTTTTTCAGAATAATATTAAATCAAGTTAAGATTGGATCAGTTTCTAAATGACATTAGACTATACTCAAAACAGTTCACAATAAAAATACAGTATAATGAATATAGATTATTATTATTACTATTATTATTATTAGTAGTAGTAGTAGTAGTAGTAGTAAACTTGCAATGTCTGCTGATTAAGTGTGACTCAATAGCCTATTAGTCTTAAACCTATAAATAACAGCTAGTATATATCTACTGTACTGTATATACAGTAGCTATAAAGATCATGTGTCATGGTCATATTTGTTATTAATTTGTTTACTGTATTTTATTTATGAAGTCAATAAACAGCAGTTGCTCTTAGCCGTTCAACATAACATATTGTCATCATCTAGATTTTTAAATCAGTGAATTTTACTTGAGATACTATTTGTGTTAAAGGTAAACATTCCTTATTTTTGAAAAGTTTATCATTTTAAAACTTTGTATTAAAAAAGTCAGAATTTCATCACATGCAGGTTTTTTTTTCCCCACCCACCACTTATTATATATAATGTCTAGTGTTTTTGTTAAGTGTTACCTAATAAACTTTTAGTGCATGTGTCCACTTTAAATTTCGTCAAATGTCTTTTATCTTTGTACTTGTAAATATAAAAAGGCATGTACTGTATTCATGCATAGAATTATATACAACAATTAGCCATAACATTAACACCATTGCCACATGGCAACATTAGACAGTCACCAGAACACCCAGTGCATTACGGGCTGCCACACACAAGCAGGCCAAGCAGCCAAAGATTTCTAAGTTGTGGATCTGACCTTCCATCTCCACAGATCCCAATCTGACTGAGCATCCATAAAATCGGTACAAACAAGTCTGATCGAGAGACTCCCCACCCTGTAACCCACAGCACCCAGAGGATGCACTGCTAACACCCCAGAGGTAACACCAATAAACACCACAGCAGACCCCCAGAGGTCCCATGGAGCCACACCTCTAGGTGGCAGTAGGTGGCTTTAATGTTGATGGTTTTAAAGTTATGGCTGATTAGTGATGTTGCTCTTTGGCAGCATTAGGATATAATTTTGATCACTCTGATGGGGTTTCAATTTTCCATAAATGTTCGATGGGATCAGTCCTGCTAGACCATGCAAGATCTTCTTGAATTATTTAGTTTGTATGTTTGGGGCCATTGTCCTGTTGAAAAGCCGATCATCTCCCCGGTTTCAGTTTCTACGCCAATTCTACTCTAATATGTCCCCGTACAATATTCTGCTTTATTTAATTTGATGTTAAAATAGTAGAAAAGCAGTATATCATGCTGATCCAGTCTCTGTACGTGACAGTTGGTATGGTGTTTTGAAATCTTACATCACTCTTCTTTCTCTAGACATGCCAAGCTGATTTATTTGCAAAAGGTTATGTTTCTGAGTTATCAGACCAGCGTATATTGTTATTTAAAAAAAAAACATGCCTTTAGACATGTATTTCTGTACTTCATTTTTAGCAAAAGAGTTTTCATGGGATGTAGAAATGGAAATCATTGCAGTGGAGTTCACTTCTTATAGTTCTATACATAAATGTTGTTCCTGCCGCTTTCAGGCCATCCAGGGCAGCGGAACTATTTTCGAGTAGCTGATGGCTTCTCTATTACCCTCTTCATTATTATTCTGAGAGTGTATTGTGAAATCTTTCATGGCACACCTGTTCACAGATGATTAGTTGTGATTCCATGAACTTTCCACCTGCATATTATCAAACCAATTGTTTAAGGTCTTTGCTATGCCACTGCTGCTGTTTTCCCTTTTCGAGTCTTGCTTAATAATGCCGTCCTTGAAAACTTTAGGAAGCTCCTTCGCCTTCATCATGATTGCTACTTGTTATGTGTGCGTTTTTTTTTTTTTTTTTCCCCTATAGCATCTAAATACTTTTTCACATTCATGGAAAGAGACGAGGTAGTAAAGTTTCAGAGAAGCCTTAGCCAAAGAACCAGCACACTACAGGATCAACACTGCTGCCCTCAGTGAGACCAGTCTAGCAAATAAAGGCTCAATCTATGAATTTTTTTGGAACGGCAAAAAAGCAGAAAACAAGGACAGGATTCATGAAGTGAGTGTAGTTGGCTGAACAACTGTCTGAAAACAACTCCCTGGCTTCTACACTGGTGGTAGTAAATGACTGATGACTGATGCAGCTTCACTTTTCTTCTTACCAAGAATCGACATTGCACTCTCATCAGTGCCTGTGCTCCAGCTATGACCAGTATCCATAAGGACCCTGATTACCTTGTTAAGTCAGTCCCTACGAACAACAAAATGATTCTTCTCGGTGATTTTAATGCTCGGATTGGCAATAACAACAAGACCTGGGTAATTGGACCACATGGCAAAATGAACAGCTCTTGTTTACCCTAGTGTATGTGCTGAGAATGAATTCGGAGTACACATACTGCGCCCACCTAATTCCAAACAGCGAGGTCTTCTAGGCTTTATATCCTTATTCACAGAAGATTCCAATTGAACCAATAGTCATAGCCTACTGTATACCTTTTCCATACATATTCTAATTTACTTCCAAAACCAAAATAATTTTGTGAAGCTGCTTCGCGACAATGACCATACACATAAAAATGAATTGATTGGAGAAGTGACATCAATAATGTTTGCAGCAATTTACAGTTTGGAAATGCCTCAAAGAATTCTTCAATGCCCTCCAAACGGTGCACAGTATAATGAAAAACCCAGCACCACCCCTTATTTCTCTGATGGAATGACCTTGCTCAAAGCCGAATACAGCATTACTGAATGGTGGCAAGAGGATTTATCCAATTTGCTGAACATGACCTTAACTGTGGATTCTGCAGCACTGGACATGATACCTTAAAGCCCAGTACAAGATTCCCTTGGTTCCCCACCAACACTGAAGGAGGTCAATAAAGCCATTCACTCAAGAGCAGCTTGAGAAAGTCACCTGCAATAGATGGTATGTTTTCTGAACTGTACAAAGCTACCAGCATACTGACTAGCATTTTGTATTTTTATTGCTGGAAGGATCCTTGCCTCTGTTATTCCAAATCATTTTGTGAGCTAGTAATAGCTTTGCATAAGCCCAGAACTGTCTTGTCCATGGGGTGCATACTTCTGTAGGTACATACTGGTGGCCCATATAAAAGCCTCTGAACATTTTCATAGAAAGCAGCATGGATCAGCAAGTCCAGCTAATCTTAAGTACAGTTATGATCCGGTGTAATGAACCACCAAAACATCAGCCTGTCAACAAAGATAAAGGTGTACAAAGCAGACCAGCTTCCTATACTGATTTGAGACATAGATCATGGATAGCAAGTAAATCAAACAGCTCAAGCAAATCCACATGCAATCAGTTCTTTCAGGAATCATATGGCGGTTCAAAGTAAGCAACCTTGAAGTCCTTTAGAAAGCAGCTTTAACCATCATAGAGACCATGATCCTCAAGGAGCAGCTTCTCTGGTTGACTCCTTCATGCCTTGTAAATCCAGTATGATTAATTTTTCCCACAAAGCAAGAGCCTGTAGGACTGTCCGTAAAAGCATGGCATTGATGTGAAAGAGCTGGAGAACAGCGCAGAGGGATATGGGAATCATGCCAGCCTCTGTGTATGCATTGCTATTACCAGAGAAGAACAGAAAAGGCCCAGGTTCTAAGTGCCAATACGATTTTGCCTTAAGAATTGAGTAGGAAAAGTCATTCAAGAAGACATTTAGGCAATCTGCATAACTGAGGGTCATTGAGATCAGTGGTCAAGCAAAAAGTTTCAATAGTGAGAGAGAGTTTTTAAGACAACCCAGCTACAAAATAATATATAAAACACTAAAGAGATGGATTTTCATCCTAATTACGAGATGTTTAGGCAACATGAAAGATTAAAATGGTATATATGTACCTATCCTAGATCACATTTTAATAAAAGTTCCATTTATTTTTTTTGTTGGAAATTGTAGTATTTGTTGAAGAAATCTGATTTACCCATGGCATTATTATTTTGAAGAAATAACATTACTGCATTTATTGAATAGAGAGAAAATATAAAGACATGCTGTTTATTACATACTGGTATATACACACATAATTTCTAAAACTGTGAAACTCATATACACACCACTTGAGGGACAAACTCATATAGTGTGTTGCTATAGTTATTATTTTTATAATTTTCATTATTATTATTATTATTATTGTTGTTGTTGTTGTTGTTGTTGTTCACTTTGGATGGTGGAGCCAGAACTCCACTAATAGTATATGCACTTCATGTTTTGAGGTGTACAGTATGTGTTCAGTCAATGTATTATTTTATTTTTCTTAGTAAATATTGAAAACATCTTATAAGTGTAAATATATACTCTAAGGGGCATTCAAGTCAAAATATGACTTTCATGAATGAATGCTTAAAGTAGTAGAACGCTTTCAGGGTGTTCTGTTTGTGTAGGACAAAACAAAACCTCATACTGCCCACTGCACCATTTATGTTGGAGTTATTACATCATCCCCTGTACAATTCAGACCTCGCTCCAAGCAATTTCCACATGTTTGGGCTTTTAAAGGAGTTCCTGGGAGGCCAGTGTTTCAGACGTGAAGCAGGCAGTCCGATCATGGCTGCAGGAAACTGGGAAAAGTTCCCACCTTGATGGAATCCAAGCACTAGTGAAACACTGGGATAAGTGCATCAGTGCATCAGATTAAGAGAAATAAAGGGAGTTTTTACTCTCATAAGTTCTGTTATTCTGTACAATCAAAAGTCCCGGTTTGACTTGAATGCCCCTCTGCAACTAACGCAGCATCTACGTACTGTAAATGGCATAAGATTGTAGACTTGGATGTGCACTATGTTCCACCCAGTGAGGACAAAAACAACATACAGACTATATTAACTTCTGTTTAGACACTATGACAGTCTCGAAAACCTGAACAGTACGTTTCGAACAATTACCCAAAGCTCGGCAGTGAGATGAAAACTCCTTTACCAAAAGAGAAGGAGACAGGGAGGAAATAATGCGAGTCTAGAGAGAGCTTTAAGTGAAGATTAAAAAAGCCAAGGAGGAATATAAAACTGGAGGACAAGTTGAAGCAGCAAAAAAAGAAAGAATAAAAAAAAAAAAGTGATGTCTGGAGAGGCGGCAAGAACATCACAGAGTTAGTTTAACAGTGTGGATCCAAATTACATCATGGCAGCCATTAATGGGCAAATGGGCCTGATTCTCTTAATTATTTCATAACAGTAACACTCACACCCTATCCTCCTCGATACGACTCTTGCTTCTCTAAAGGACTCTTACTGTATTTCCGGACAACATGAAATCACTGAATCTCACACACTCTACATACCCTTAAACAAAGAAAACAGTCTGCTGTATAACATATGCAGTATAAAGTATATATTGTAGTTCTACCTGAAAATGACATGTAGTAAATATTCACTATTATGTTGTGCAGTGTGTTATGTACTGTATGGCAACTGTGCAACTCTAGTTATACACTAGTGATGTGGGGAAGAAAAAATCAATTCAGTTAAGTATCATCATTCTTTTGTGTGGCCACTTGTGTATCGCCACACTGACTCCAAAACTGATTGTTAGAAATAAAGTTTTGATTTATATTTGTTGCCATTCCTCTATAATCCGGCACAACACCCTCTGTGTCAGGAGTCTACAATTTAATAAAGAATCACGACATTTATAAAATCATGCTACTACAGTAACAGGATCTCAATACAAGTTGAATTTGCACCCAAGTACCATGATAATATTCTATCGGGAGGTCCCTGGTTATTCCCCTTCTCATTTGTTTCTAATTTGACCAGGTGACAAGGAAGATCCTTTATTCATTCTGTTAGATCAGTGGCCAGGTTACTCCCATAATTAACACTTTTTTTTTTTTGGAAAAAATAAATCTATCCATCCATGCATCCATCACCAGATATGTAGCATTTATTTAAATCTCCCTCCTTGCCACCTCTTCACCACTTGAACAGGGTTAGTGTACAGTACGTCGTGTCTGTAGTAGTGTAGTCATCCTAAATAATCCATTTTATATAATGGAAATTAGTTTCTTTTTTTTTCTTATTCAGACACATTTAAAGATTTATTTCTGTCTTACCCACGTTTGTAATGTGAATAAAATTGGACATTTATTTTATGGTTAAGGCATTGGACTACAGTTCGGAAATCCCAGGTTCAAACCCCACAACCACCAAGTTGCCACTGTTGGGCCCTTGAGCAAGGCCCTTCACCCTCAACTGATCAGATGTATAATGAGATAAAAAATTTAAGTCGCTCTGGATAAGAGCATCTGCTAACTGAAACTTCTAATTTCTTAACATTCACTCAACCCCTTTTTCGGCTTAAAACAAACTCATAATGATTAGTTAGATGTCCTTTTTTAGGAAGGTATAACTAACTTAAAACAGCAGTTTCAATTAACTTTTTAAAATTATTTGGCACAACTTCAACCACTGAAGTTGAGTGAACTCAAAATTGCTTTGCAGCCGGTTGCCTTAACTTCTTAAGCTAAGTCAACTTTTTATTTTTTACAGTGTACAAGAATAGATATTTGGAGCATGATACAGCTGACTTATATTAAATATGATTTTAAACTTGTTTGCCAGTGAATATGATGAATTTCTGCCTCTCTAAAAGAGTTTTCAGAAAGTGTATTTTAAATAATGTCCATTAATAATTTTTTGTAGAAGGGGTTTTTATCGATATTAAAAAAAAAAAAAGTTTTGTCTGTACATTGGTCAGAACTCGCTATTTCTCTGATATCTTTATGAAATATTATAGGTTGTAGGAACCAGTCTCAGAAAAGTCTTTGTCTGCCTGTCCAGTCGGAATTTGTTACGGCATCACACACAACTGGTTGGACAGAATACAATGAAACTTTTGCTGTACGTATATAAATAAATGAAATCAAAATGTTGGGTAGATGCCAGATTAAAAACCACAAATTTTGACTGAGCATCCATCAATCTGTGGGCGCGTCTTAAATCGACCGCTGAACAGAATTTATTGAAACTTTTGCATTACTTATACAGTATATCATCTGCTTGAAATGTAACCTGCACCAGAAGTGAAATAAAAATGTTGTGACAGCAACCTGTTATGAACAGTTATATGACATTTAATAAACTATTTTAAAAATCGTCTTGTCTATGCTACGGTGTATACTCCCCCATTGGTTATTTTAGAGCTGAAGTGGTATAAGCTGGCGTCGTTTTAAGACAAAACTAATCCGATCTACTATTTCGATTTCTCATCTGTGACTCTCTCTCCGATTACCGAACAGGGAGTGTATTTGGCTGATGACAAAAGAAGTACAAATCAGTACTTATGCTAAACTTATGCTATACGTATGCTAGTAGTTAATAAAGCAGTTGTGTGTCTCTAACACGTAAATCTTTCCGCGATGGTTTTTGTTTGTCTTATCACTAAATGATCATTATATTCACCATACAAAAAAAACAAACACAAAGCAGAAACCAATCTATCAAATCTGTTGTATTTGTGGCTGACCCACAGCACTGACTAAGCTTTAAGGACGGCCGTGCGGCTGTATTTCCTTTTAATGCCTTTTTTTCCCCTCCCAGAGTTATGACGGTAATAACGTACACCTACGACGACACAAAGCTCAGGCTACACCCAGAATCTGGAGCTGCTGTGTGAGAAAATTGCCACTATATGTTATCAACAGGAGGGACCAAACGACATCTCCGTTCCCCATTAGTGAGCGATGGCGAAGGGATGGAGGGAGGGAGGGAGGGGGGTAGTGAGGGACGAGTGGTGTGAGAAAATTTGAGCAGCTGGTCAAGTGGCTCTGAAAGCTTTTGGAAAGTCCCTAGTGGAGAGAGTGATGATGTATGGCTCTGAACATGGGGACGTTAAAATGGGTTTTTTATATGCACTAACACATGGAGCACATGACACATTGTAACCATTATATGCAAAATATCCTTTGGCAGTACTTTTTTTTTTTTTTTTTCAGAATGTTTCAACCACATTAGAGTTTCTGCTTCACGTGACACTCATTCACATGCTTTTTGTTTGTTTCTCATCTTTTACGTGCTTTTAAGATGTAAGATTTTGTTTAATTACAAATAACAATGAAAAGTCACAGGTTTGATGATTTACATTTATAGGTATATTCATTAAATGTAATTAAGCCACAGTAACTAGACTAGGTCTCCAACCAATAAATATCATTAAATGACAAAATACGGAGACAATTAAGTAACTAGAAACAATTCCTAGTGGAATTGTAAATTACTGTAGCTTTCCGTGTGCATACAGTACCACAGGAAAAACCACTTATTTATAGACCGGTGGGTTCCCCAAATATGGCTATTGTACAGTATGTGTGTGGTTTTGAGGGGAGGGGTTGTGGCTTGGCCCAGTTGTCTTAGCAGCACCTCTTGCTGCATGGTTGAATCACACACAGTATGTAACACAATATGTCCAATTCTATAATATTTTTAATAATTAAAAAAATCTGTCTAGTGATGCTAACATTTTTGACTGTGACAAATTTCTGACTGTTAAAGCTACAACAAGCAGCATTTGAGCATCAAGTTAGTGAAAATCGACTGGCTCTAGCCCCAACCCCCCCACTCGCTCTCCCTGCTTAACTAAGCACTGTTACGCCTAGCTCATAGTGAATGCACACACACACACCGTGACATTTAAGCATTTGGCAGATGGTTTTATCCAGAGCGACTTACAAAAGTGCTTTGAAGGTTCCATTTGGATAGATTCTTACACTGAGATGATAGATGGATGGATGGATGGATGGATGGATGGATGGATGTATAGATGGATGGATGTTGTTGGTCTCCTGATCCGCACACAAACTTGGCACATGTTTTACACCGCATGCCCTTCCTGACACAACCCTCCCATTTTATCAAGAATTGGGACTGACATTGCATCCAGTGGCTAGGGTTTGGGCATTGGCTGGGAACCAAACCCAGGCCTTCCGCATGGCAGGCGAGAAACCCACCATTGAGCCACCAATGGATGGATGGTTGGTTGGAAGGAAGGAAGGAAGGAAGGAAGGAAGGAAGGAAGGAAGGAAGGAAGGAAGGAAGGAAGGTTGGAAGAAAGAAACGATGGATGGATGGATGGATGGATGGATGGATGGATGGATGGGTTCAATCCAGTTCACGTATTATATAACACGTAAGCATTAAGCAAGAATTGCAATGAGGAAATAGTATAGTAAAAAAAAAAAAAAAAGACAATTTAGAGTGCATTAATGAGGTAAAAATTATGTCTTGTACAGTATGTGTGTCTTCTTTGTACACATGCATGATGGTTGTATATGATTGTACATAAGGTCCGCCAGTAAGCAAAAAAGAGAATGATTCAGCAAGTATATTACCATCTAATAAAAGAGAGGATTAAATGAATGAAGGATTTGACCCTAATGCAATGAAAACGGAATGTATATACTGTAAGCCTAGTTATTATTACAGTATATCAGAGATCCCTTTCTGACACAGAGCAGAGATATTGTAAAGTCTAATTGCAGTTGGCAAAAAAGACTTCCTATAGCGTGCTCTGTCACAGCGGAGCTAAAGCATTCTCTTATTGAAAGTGCACCGCTGTTTAACCAGTAGGTTGTAGAAGGGATGTAAGGTGTTCTCCATGATGGTTAACAGCATGTGTAGCATCCTTCTCTCCACTATCAGCTCCAAACACTCCAAGGGAGTGCCCAGTATTGAGCTAGCCGTTTTGATGAGATTGTTAAGTTACTCAGCAGAGAGCAGCAAAGAATATTTCACTTGCCACAACGAGTGTGAAAGTCTGCTCAAGACATTAAAGGATGTGTTCCCTCAAGAAATAGATTCTACTCCGTCCTTTTCTGTAGAGCATCTGTGTTTCATTTCTAGTCCAATCTGTTGTCAATCTGAACTCCAAGATATCTGTAGTTCTCTACAACCTTCACCTCCTCAATGGTGTAGACTTGGTCCTCCTGAGATCTACCATCATCTCCTTGGTCTTGGTCACATTCAGCACGAGGTGGTTCTTCTCACACCAATTCACAAAACTGTCCACTAGGTCTCTGTCCTCTGTTTCCTGACCACTATTAACACACCCAACAACTGCAGAGTCACCTGAGAACTTAATAGCAGGTTTCAGAGTTGTACTGGAAGTTCAAAGTGTACACCATGGAAAGGAAAGGAAAGAGTGGTGCTCTGGTGCTGCTGACCACTTTTTCAGAAATACATCCCCACAACCTTACAAACTGTGGTTTGTCCATCAGATTAGTTAGTGATCCAGGAGGTTATGGAAGTGCTGAGATCTCATCTTCTCAATGTTCTCTTGTAGCAATGCAAGTTGAATTGTGTTAATGGCACTAGAGAAACCAAAGAACATGATTCTCACAGTGCTGCCTGCTTTATTCAGGTGAGAAAGAGTTGGCTGAAAAAGATAAATGATGGCATCATCCACACCAACCTGAGGGTTGTAAGCAAACTGCAGAGGGTCTAGGAACCAGATCGTCTCAGATGACCCAGCACCATCCTTTCCAAAAATATCATTACAGTATATGGGACCAAAACCATCATTATATGGGGTTACTAGGTTACTAACTAAGTACCATCAATCTAACCCTGTTAGGGGTGGGGGAGATGGTGGGGCCAGTCGAGCAGTGCTGAAGGATCAGAGGGAATGTGGTGCAGTGCATATGTGTAATTAGAGCTGATGGGTAAGTGGGTGCTGGGCCATTTTTAGCTTTGTAGGCAAACATCGGTGTTTTGAATTTGATGCGGGAGCCAAACAGGAAGCCACTGGAGGGAGCAAAGAATGAACCCCCCTGCATCATGTCTACTGTAAATACAACACAAGTACAAAACGCATTTTACTACAGGACAGACGGACATGACAGTTGTTTGTAAACATTGGTGGAGAAATAACAAGCTGGCCCTGCACATCCACAGAAAACTTTTGGGAATCGGGTTTACACTCACAACAAACACTTCGCCACACACATTTTTTCCCTGCCATTTCTATAGCACATGATGTTGGGAAACATTTCTGATATCGAATAAAACCCATTGTTGAGTGTGTAAAGGGCCTACTGTACATCGTTGTAGAAACTGAAGCATGTGACACGCAGCAAAATATTATTTAGTGGATTAAACTGGTATGTATTCAGTGTATGACTGTCATGCTTTATGTCTACTGTGAAATGAAATGATGTACACAAATAAATAGCAAATTGCAGTAAAGGACAGATGGACTTGAGAGACTTACAGCTAGTACAGTGTGTAAAAACTGGCAAGAAATAATGAGTGCTTCTTGCGCGTCCATAGAAAAGTTTTGGGAAGCGGTTTGGCTTTGTTGCGTCACAAAAAACACTTTGATGCAAATTATCAAATGACAAAGATTAATAAATTCAGAACTTACCAGATCGGCATCCATATGTAAATTCCTCGTCTTTCCCAACGCGCTCCATCTGCTGAAAGCATCGCTGATATAAATTCTTAATCTAAATTCAATTTTGTTGGATTCATGTTTTTTTTTTTCCTGTGCACTGTCTCGGCTAACACTAGAATCAGGAGCTGAAACATCCTTATCAGGGTTGCCAGATCACACTGGAAAAATCCTACCTAGGCAGGTAAAACACTCACATATTTTCTGATTACAGTAAGTATATAAATAAATAAAACTAATGCTGTTGTTCAATTGTGTATGCATATACCTTGTTTAGTTAAAATAAATGTAGTTAAGTTAAAACAGATTACACTGCAAAGACAGTAATACAACTAAACTGTATTCACATATGGACGCTTTCCAACCCTGGTTTTGGCCTTCTCTGATTGGTTACATCAATTGAGAAACATTAGAAGGGCAAAACTCACCAGTCTTTTCTTCTTTTTTTTTTTTTTATGATAATGCATCTTGACAAAAGCTTTTGTACTGTATATTTATAATAAAGAAAAAAGTTGCATGCTGTAACATTAAATATCACCTGAATTGGGTTGTACTGTGATCTTAGATAGAGCTTAGCTTTAATTTCCGAAGTTATTGCATTGCACTTTCAAGGCTTAGTTCCAGCATAATGGTAATATTAAATGAAACTATATGTATAAATAAATAAAAAGTAAGATATGTCATTTTTAATGAATAAAAACGTGTAAAAGTCACTATGGCTCCACAACACCCCATTGTTTGGTTTTTCCACAATCGACACACACATTTATATTAACACGTGTATTGAGTAATGATAACAGTCTATACATTTCAACTTCTCTGCATCAGTTTGGCATTAACACATGCCAGGGTAATTTCAGTGAGTGTCTAAGTAAGGACACAAATCAGTTGCTCATCACCATCCATGCTGGCTTTCTTATCACCTGCATCTGTTCCTTTATCATGGCCTCATTAACAAGGACACACACTTCCCTGTGTGGTGCAGTGCTTTGGAAAAGCTTACTGATGCTGGTTGGCTGTAAAGGCAAGCTACTATAGGTGGCATTTTAATGGATAAAGATTTTCAGGTGGAATTAATGCATCAAATTACCTCCAACTTACTAAATAACTGAGATAAATACAGTTCATATTATGAAATAAACTCTATGTTCTCTAACACAGTACCAGATTTTTGTCTTTAAAAATCTGTAATGCCATTATACTGTATATAAAACTACATGTATGTTACAAAGAAGGCTATCCCACAAGTGAGACCACGATGTTAGACAAAAATTCTAATGTCCCTGTTAGACTTGAGCACACCTTTTTTTTTAAATTACTCAGCAACTTTGTGTTGAGCTTTATTAATACACTTTATAAATGAATATGTAAAAATACTTATTTCACGTGCATACATTTTATTTATTATTTATATACATTATTGTTTTATGTAGGTGAAGAATGTGTCTTTGTTCTACTACATTTCACAGAGGTGTAATGCACAGGTAGGACTGAACGTAGGTGATAGTGAGGATGAGGATGATGAGAGGAGGGAGGAACTGAGGAGGACGATGGATGAACAAAATATGTCTAGACTTACCGATGAAGCTTGGCAAATTTTTACTCTTTGCAGGGCCAACAAGCTTAAAAATAGTGGAATAAAAATGGAAAAAATCTATATAGATTTTGGTCAAATTTTTAATTTCAAGTAAAGAATAAAATTGTAGACAAAAGTAGACAAAAAAAAACAAAAAAAAACATATGGACAATACCACGTACCCCCAGATTCAGTAGCTTGTAGATTCACCTTTGGCTATAAAACAAGCCCAAATCATCATCCCTCCACTCTTGTGCTTGACAGTGGGTATGAAGTATTTCTACTACGTAAAATGTTGTTTGATTTCCCCCAACATGGCACTGGACATTAAGGCCAAACAACTCCACTTTGTTCTCATCTGTCCATACATTGTTCCAGAATTCTTGTGGTTTGTTCAGATCCTCAGTCATGCTTCCATGTTCTTTTTTTTCCAAACAATCCATACTTGTTCAGTCTATGCTCAGTGAGGCCTGTTGGGTCTGAGAGTACAGTAGTCCTTGTTTTTTTATTTTATTTCTCATTGTCTGACTTTGGGGTGAAAGTGCTGGGGCATCCACTGCTGGGAAAAGTGACAACCGTCTTCAATGCTTTCTACTGTACTTGTAAATATTCTTTCTCACTGTAGAGCTTTAAACTCCAAATTGTTTGGAAATGGTTATATAACCTTTTCCAGATTGATGCGTGGCAGTTTCCTCTGTAAGACCATTACTTGTGTCTTCCCCTTCCCATTGTGTTAACACACAGCTGAATGCTCCAGACCAGCAAACTGCCAAAACCTCTGCTTTTACTGTACAGAGGTCCGCATGAATGCTGACGATCAATTAATCAAGGGCTGATGATTAGCAGCATCTGGCAGCAACTTACCCCTTAAATGCTGTGGAAGCAGTAAGGGGGTACTTACTATTGCAATTTTTTTTTCATTTTAATTAAATAAATAATATCAAGGCGAAGGCCGCACGGTGGTGCAATGATGCCTTGCACGTCCCGGCCAGGGTTGATTTCCACCTCTGTGTGCATGGAGTTTGCATGTTCTCCCCGTGCTTGGTGGGTTTCCTCCGGGTACTCCGGTTTCCTACCTCGGCCCAAAGGCATGCAGATTAGGCTGATTGGCGTTCCCAAATTGCCTGTAGTGTGTGAATGAGTGTGTGTATGTGTGTGGCCGGCGACGGATTGGCACCCTGTTGCCCTATGTCTCCTGGGATAGGCTCCAGACCCTCCGCAACACTGAATAGAGATCAAGATGGAGTAGATGAGGAGTGAAAAATGTTGTTAGCTTCCGTGACATTTTATATCTTAGGTTAGCCAAAGGTGTCTTTCTTTCAATAATGTTCTGCTGCCTACGTTTGAGTGAGATGGTGAATGTGGTGCTGTTAGTTATTATAGAGCACAGCTTGTTATAGTATGGTATTTAATTAAAAGACTGAGGACTAGTATGAGCTGCAACAGAATTGCTTCTGAGAGATTTACAGAAACAAGCCACTCAAGTGAGGTAAACATTTTAGGTTTAGCTGGGATTTATGCTAAATAGAGAAGGAAAAAAAGGATTTCACATTTGTTAGCTATATTTTCTTTTACTCAACTTTTGATTATCACATTTCTTAGCGCTGTATCAGCATTTTGAGTGTCAAGGAAATAATAAAGGATCTACAGTACAGTGATGATCTGTTTAATAGGGTGAGTAAATGACAAGGTCAAACCTACAGCATATTTTATTTTTAAAAATGTGATGATGGCCATTACTGATGTAAAAGGAGGTGGAATTCACGAGGAGTGTGTAATGAAAGAGGAAAACATCAGAGGACGAGACGTTCCCCAATGCAACCTGAAACTTCACCATCAACCTGAACAATGAAGCTATTAATGCAAGCTGAGGTCCATTAGTGGAGGCAAAAACACCCCTCCCAACACACAACGCCGTGTCGGTCCGACACTGATACACACCCATCATTTATTCAAACCCCCAAGAGAAACTAGCATCTAATGGTTCTACACACACACACACACACACACAAAATCCTTCATCGAGCTCCCTTTATGGAACTAGGCCCAAAGTTCTCAAAGGTCCTAACACAAACAAAGTGCTCAGCTAATGGAGAAATCATTTTCTTGAGTACTTTATTTGTTGCGCCATCTACATCAGCGGCGCGGTAATTGCTTCCGTAGCGCAAGAAGGCGAGGATGAGCCTCCTCGAAACGTGAGTGCCTCAGCAAAGGTTATCTGCTGAACATCTCTAGAAGGCAAGAAAGTGGTCATTAGCACTCTAGAAATGTAAAACAAGCTGAAATCAAACAGGTTCGCCATAGTTTTTCAAGTTTACAGGAAGAACACGACCTGGCTGTGGAGAATCACTGAGTAATTACTCAACCAGGATTGCGAATAAACACCCCTGTACATGACTGTGTGGCAGTAGGAATTTGTGCAGATTTCAATTGTAAGGCAAGACATGCGACTGGAAAGTCGTTTAGCGATTCAAGCGTCTTGGTTTATTTAGAATTGAAATTGGAGCCATTGTGCTAGGCAAGCTGATTCTTGTATCCCTCAAATAACTGTTGCTTTGGTCGTTTCACACACAAGTTTTTCAACGATTCATAAGTAATGGCTTGAAAAGCAATAATCAACCAGTGGAGATACTGTGACCCCGTACTGTGCCCCTGAGGGACATGAGAAAGCCAATGAAAAAGAAGAGATTTTACAGTAAGACCTCTACATAGAAACATTCCAGTTTCAGAGTACTGTACATGCAGCGTGCATCCCAGGATGTCCGGAAGCAAGGGTAAAGCAGTGAAGATAAAGCTGGTACTTTTAAGAAGTGCCAAGCATTGGAGACATAAGTAAAAATAATTGAGAGAATGGAGCGAGGTGAAAATATCGCAGACAACGCGTTTTCTTTTTACATGAACAGTTCAACCACTGACACAATTCTAATAAAATCTGTACTGTAGTATACTGTGTATAGCCAATTGTGTTCATATGTGTGTTGGACTTATGAACAACTTGGACTTACAAACAAGCTCTCCGCACGAGGCAGGTGCACCCTGGACGGGTCCCCAATTCATCGCAGGGCATACACACATACTGTACAGTCACACACTACAGGCAATTTGAGAACGCCAAATAGCCTAATCCGCATGTCTTATGTGGGAGGAAACTGAGTACCCGGAGGAAATCCATGCAAACTCCGGGAATCGAACCCGGACTCTGGAGGTACAAGTCGACTACCATGCCGCTGCTGTGTGAGGTTATAATGCTTTCTGCATGATGATTGGTTACAAGAATTTGGTCTTGTCTATCATGGTCTGAACTATGTAGACTGGACTCAAATTGGGGCTTAGTATATTAGCCTAGTATATTATTACATTTCTAAGGTTTCTATGATTACTAGGAACCTAGAGCATAAAGGTTTTAAGCACAGAAAATATATGTCACTCTTGGTTTCTCAAATATCTCAACAAGTTATGATATCAGGGGACAAAGCCAAAGCTAAAAGCCAAGAACTGTTCAGGTAACCAGATGGGTGACAATGAGAAAGATGTAATCTGTTTACAGTTGCAGTGTGCAGATGATCACTTGAGAATTGGCACAGAATGAGCTTAAGCGGCTGAAAGTATGGTGTGAGATAATGATAATGATATGATGATGATGAAGATGAAAAGGTCCATTTAATCATGCTGTTTATTTGTGAAAAGCGCAGGGCATTTTAAAGAAGGGAAAGTTTCCCTGGTAAACAGGATGGCGTATCCGAGCATCGTTTCGCAGCTGCAATTTTTCAACGGTGAAATGGACACTTTCGGAGATAATGCGTCATGTCACAAGCTGTCGTCAATGAGTCGAGTATCTTTGGGCTGAGGTGGAAAGGGCTGTTTGCAGTAACACGGTTATTTCCACATGGTACGGTATTTCTGCCCAATGCCTCCAACATGTGCGTGAAGCCACACTCAGGTGAATTCAAGCTGTTCACATGACCAGAGGAGAAATAGGAGATGTAGGTGCACGAAAAAATGTAATGCTGTCTACAGTATAATCTCTAACTATTTTGTAAATATATCTTTTTATGTATGTCTTGGCCAATTTCCAACAGCACTAATTAGTCCATAATAATTTAAAGACCATTTCAAACTTATACAAATAACACAATGTTTTATTGGTGTTTACAGGAATACTTGTAAAGTTGACATTAATGCTGTTATATCATGCAGGAGTATCTAATGGTAGATAATCTTTACCTTTGTCCTTGCTCTTGGCTGGCAGGAGTGGAACCTGATGTGGTCTTCTGCTCTTGGAGGTGTGAGGGGTTGTCTTTCCTGAGATTGCATTTCTGCTCACCATGGATGTGTAGACTGATTAGAAGAGTTACTATAGACTTTCTGCCAGCTGGATATTCTTCTCACATCTCTCTCATCAACAAGGGGTGTCAGTCTGTAGACCCTTGACACACACAATGTCTTCACACAATCATGTGTAAACTCTAAAGACTTTTGTGTTGTGTGAAGAAATCTCAGGAGTCCAAAACCAGCCCACCTGGCATCAACGTCCATCAAGCCATGCTTAAAGTCGCACAGAATTCACAGAAATGACTTCATTCTGATGTTTAATGTAAACATTAACTGATGCTCTTGACTTTTATCCGCATATCATGCCGTTGATGCTGTGCCTTGTGATTAACTGCACAATGAGCAGTCGTACACATGTTCCTATTAAACTTAATACAGGTCACAATATTTCAATTTTAAATGCAAGTTCTGAATACTGATTACTGCAGTTTTTGGTAAAGCGATTGATTCTATGTAATGCAGACAATGAAGAAATATTATTCGTACCCCACTAATGATCAATATACAGTATGCTCTTTTCAATGCATGCACACAAAAGTCTAGAGAAAGAGTTATATGAGGGGCATTCAAGTCTGATCATGACTCCGAAATCATGAAAGATCAACTTTCTACCTTGATGGTAGAAACACTGGGATAAGTGCATTAAGTGTAGCAGGGGATTATATAGAGAAATAAATGGAGTATTTACTCTCATACAGTAACTGTGTTCTCTTATTATGCACAATCAAAAGTCTCAGTTTGACTCAAACGCTCCTTGCATTTATTAAATTTTTATGTGGCTATTTGGGGAAAGTTTGGGTAATGGTTCCACCAGCTGCAACCATATCAGGTTTAAAATCTTCCCTACCTGGAGTGAAAAGAGACTCTACAGCATATTTACAAAACAGCTTTCTAGTACTGTTCTCTCTCTCTCTCTCTCTCTCTATTAAATGTTTCTCTCCTTCTGCATCCATTTTATGCGAATAAATCACTTCTCTGAAAAATGTCCATGTCCCTGTTGTGTCAGTGTGTGTTCACGATGCTCAATGCTACACCATGGGGTTTATGCTAATGGTACATGCTAATGACATCATGTGACATACCTCTCGATGTGATGTGAGGGAAAAGCAACCATGAAAAGACTTTAATCAAGAAATGATATTTCAACATTTCAAATGTAAGCACATAGGTTTTGTCAGAAAAAAGAGCACAAATGGAACTCGAATTACGTAAATATGATTGGCTGAGTATGTTTTGTCATGTCATTCCTTCCTTCCTTCGTCTTTATTAACCTCTTTATCTTGGTCAGAGTCATGTTGGAGTTGGTTACATTGGGAATGAAGTAGGAACACACCCTAGATGGCATGCACCCACCAACACACATGCACTTAATTAAACAGGACCAGCCCATCAGATATGATGGTTTTTAGGGGGAAACTAAAGCAAACCCACACAGACATGAAGCAAACATGTGGAACTCCATACAAACAGTAAACTGAGATGAGCCTTGGAGGGGAAGAATCTTCCTCCTGAGGCAGCCTGAAGCCTGTCCGATCATAACGTCACCCACAGGCTTTCTAATGAGCAGTTTCGAAATTCAGCTGTTCGAGCCCTGGTCATCGCCATCTTGGCAGGAGCTGACTTCTCCTAAATCCTAGTTAATCCATAGCTGGGCAAATGGGTGGAACAAACGGTGCCTCGCTGTTGGCTGGCTTGTCAGTTACCACAAGCTAGCTAAGTTAGCTTACTGTAAGCTTAGCTAAAATGGTAACATTAATTTAAGTGCCAACATTCCTTCACCATCCATACCCTACAAGGTGTCTTGTGTCAACTCCTAAAGTTCTTGTGGTAAGTTAAACTACAGTGATTCCAGTTAGCTGGTTAGCTAAAGTGATTTGTAACAGCAGTTTGACTCCTGAATTGCTGCTGTCACTCAAATAGACCACAACTCTATTTGTATTGACTCACTTTTGGAGCCAGCCCCCAGTGGTCATTCAAGTAACTGCAGGTTTTTGACACTTCAGCTTTGGACTCATGTTTCAGAGCCAGAGGTTGCCCCTTACTGTAGGTACACCCTGAACAGGTGGTCAACATATCACATGGCACAACACACTCACACACCCAGTCATACACTACAGGCAATTTAAAAACACTAATTAACCTACTGTAGATCCCTTGTCTTTGGAGTGTAGGAGGAAACTGGAGAACCTTGAGCAAACCCACCAAACACAGGGAGAATATTCAGGTAAGAGGTGACATTGCGAAAAACTAAGACATCATGCCACCAGATTGAAAAAGAAAGTCTTTACCCAAAACGAGTCCTATACATATTTCATAACAAAATACTAGAATTTGAGTGCTTACAAGTTTCTTATACTTTTTCCGCATTTTCTGACCCACACGTTCACTAATGATCCAATGAGAAAGCTATCATTTACTAAGAAATTATACAAATGAGCAAACTGGTTCAAGAAACAGACTCACTTTATTCAAACTGTTCTATCGTTTTCTTTAAAATATATCTTTAATGAGAATCAGAATTAGGACCGTGTCCCTTTATTTTCTCTACTTGTTCTCTGCAGCGTGTCAAGGTTCACAGAACAAGCAGCCGTTCTTTTTGAAGAACATCAATGGGGGAAAAAATCTCGCTTCTTTCCCCAGCCTCTTCATCATGAAGTGCAAATAAAGATAAGATGATCTAACAACTCCTACCTAAGTACTTATTACCACCAACCTTATTTTCCTCGGGACATCTCAGTGCAAATAAACTTTTGAACTTTTCTTCTAAGTTCACCAATTACACTTCTGAGTTTCTTCAGCGCTATGTTGATCCAGTCGCCAACTGGTATCTTGGCGTTTTACACTTCTGAAGGTGGAAAGTGAGACAGCAGTGGGTTGTGTTTGATGGTTTGCTTCTGTAATGCTGTAGTTCTTACTCCTTTTTTCCGAATAGCTTTCTTATTTTAGCCTGCTGGTTCACATGTATCGTTAGGATTCTATTCCACTGGTACTGTAGATCAGGTGCATAGCCTCAAAGGCATAGCTCGGTTCCTACATGTTATCTTTCTTCTTCTGGGAAAAAAAAATTACATATATATATATACTCTGTATAAAACTGTCAAGATCACATCTGTATTACTTCTACGAAATTCTCTTCAAGGTTCGCCAGTGGCCAGTTTGACTAAACAGTCCCTCATTCCCAAAGGGCGAAATGGCTTAGTTTTACTGTAAATGATTGTAAATGATCTAGCTGGAGCATTAGAGGAAACTTCTGCTGTATTTTCGGTATCCTGAAATAATCCAGAAATAAGATCTAAGCCAATATTCTAACTGGTTTTTAATAGATATAACAAAGCTCCAGGGCTTCATTTTAAGCTGGAGAATAATAAACATTTTCCATCTCCCACATTAAGATCCTCTCATAAGTAATCTGCACGTATCATGTATGTAAATCGAGTACGATTTTCCAACCCTTGCTTTCTTCTTACAACAAAGACTGGTTGAAAATTGCACAATTAGAGATCTCTTACACTATTATGATACAAAAAGAAATTTGCATGCTATCTAGATCAAATTAATGAGGTTCTTTTGTTGGAACTCCACGGTATGACTGGATGACAAAGCATTTTTAAGAATCACAGAACAAAGAATCTATTGTTAATACATCTGAATTCTGGAGCTATATACTGTAGCTCCATCAGCAAACCTCTGCACGTGAATATTCTATTTTTACGTAAAATTTTATGAGTGAAATAAATTACATACTTTTCAATTTCAATGGGTGTTGTTCAAGTCAAACTAGAACAGTACGCTGATGAGACTGTTAGCCTCAATAAAACATTTCAATGCTGCAATCGTTTTAAAGAAGGACGCACGTCCGTGAATGACGATCCCAGCTGGGGTCATTCCCATGAACACAGAACGTGTGGAACACCTGATCCCTGAAAATTGACCGATAACTTGTCGCCAACTTGTGGAAGAGGCGTATCTGTTTGTGGGAACAGTACACGAAATCGTTCACCAATACCCCTTGCACTCTGATAGTTACTGTCACATCATTCATACAGTCCTGACCTCACTCCAATCTATTTCCATGGTGAGCCCATTAAAAGAATTCCTGGGAGGCCAGTGTTTCAGATGTGAAACAGGCTGTACGTCAAGAATGGCTCTGGCTACTGAGAAAACTTTGATGGTGTCTAAGCACTCGTGAAACAGGAATAAATGCATCAGTGTAGCAGGGGATTATATACAGTAGAGAAATAAAAAGAGCTTTTACTCTCAGAACTGTGTTGTGTTATTCTACATAATCAAAAGTCCCTGTTTGACTTGAATGCCCCCTCCCCCATAAATATTTCTCCCAAGTAGCATAACGGAAATGAGTTGGCCCTGTCATTGGCCCCTGAGATTGAAAGTTCGATTTCTGGGTGATGCTACAGCCATGTGTAGCCAGGAGTCTAGAGAGCAGATTGGTTGTGTACTCTTACATCAGTCATAGTGACAGTAGCCAATCATGGGTGTCCGTGAGCTCATGCAAGCGGCAGAGGCGGATAGCGCTGTCCTCTGAGTGCGTTACGTCATCCCCAACTTGTGTGAGCAGCAGTTTGATAAGGTGCAGTTGGCCGGTGTCACGAGATGTTTTGTTCTGAAATAGCTACATGTCTAGTTGATGGCCTTTTTCTAACCAGCAAACTACAATCAGTATAGCCGTACTGTTTAGAATGTTTAGAAAGTTTTTGTTTGATGATTCTAAGAACTTTAACTGTAACTGTTTTTTTTTTTTTGGTCATTTAACATGCTTATATTCAGTTGCAATACAGATATGATATTCAAAATAATACTGCACGTACATTTCTAGTGTCATCACCAAGTTAATTGGTTGGGAAGGTTTGATGCAAAGGTTTTGAGTTGCAATCACGATAAAGATAAAGGAACTTTAAAAAAAAAACAACAACATTATCTACTGTAAGCCTAGTCTTAGTTTTTAATGAAAAAAACAAACAATCATCCCTGTAAGGATGCCATTCCATACCTGATACAAAAGGGTGCTGAAGAAATGCTTTACTAATTAGTTTGTCTGTTTTTAGGTCATCCACCATGTGCGTCCCTTTGATTGAGATGTTACTATAGAAACAATAATGCATTAGAACAAGCACATTAATATAAAAGCTGAATTGAATTAGCCGTGAGGTCAGAGGAAATTAATCAATACTATCTGACTAATCAAATTTAGAAATGTAACACCACTGTAGTGTTCGTAACAACAAAGGCATTGTTCTGAATTCTAATGTATGAAGTCTTTCATATACTACAGTGCACTGCTCATGCTAATTGAAAACAATCATTCCTACGTTCGATTCCTGCACTAGTTTAAATCAATCTCTGTCCACTGCCATGTTTCAGTGTTTTCCAGTTTTCTATTTTTTTTAATCTCCTTCTAGTATGTGAGTCTCTTTGCATAAAATGTCTGATACGTTTATTCATGTGTGAAAGTTGTTTTTGTAAGAAAGTGAGTTCAGGCCTGAGAATCAATCTCGCATCCGCCTGAAAACACCTGGTGGTCTGGGGTTCCCTTCAAGTGAACTCGGGTGCGACCGCACCATGTGTGAAGACCATCTGCTCCAGAGACTGGGTGTCAAATAGCAATGTCGGCTGACCTTATTGGATTACTCCTGATTGAAATTGTATGGAAAGGCATGTTATGGCCTTCTTGATATATTGAACATAAAAATGCAACTAGAAGCCTCCTAACGAGCAACACTGGATTTGTAAAACTGTTGGAAAAAAATTGTAATACACTACAAAAAAATTATAATAATTAGAAAGAAATAAATAGTTCAATAAATAAACAATTAAATAAAATATTAAGAAGATCAATAATGTGTCTATTATCTCATATTTTTCTCCCATTAAAGATGTTTCATTAGCACTAATACCACCCTCACTACCACTAAGCACATTGAAGCAGAAGTACTGTAATAATTGCTCAGGTCAAACTGTCAAATGATTATCTCCAAACATTTATTAATGCACTAATGTGGGGTAAACACTTATTATTAATGGTATTATAATGGTATTATTTCTGGCATTTTTCCTAGACTGTGTTACCTTTACATTTACATTTACATTTAGGCATTTACATCACTGGATACATACTTACACTGGGTTAACTAGGTCAATAACTAAGTGCCATTAGTCCAACATAACTGGGAAGTTTTTTTTTTTTTTTTTTTTGTTTTTTTTTTTTTTTTGGGGGGGGGGGG
>JAQQZT010000036.1:3098180-3109773 GCA_030068275.1 Clarias platycephalus | reverse complement strand
CCTGGGATAGGCTCCAGGTCCCCGCGACCCTGAACAGGATAAAGCGGTATAGAAGATGACTGACTGACTGACTGACATTCTATATCACTATAAACCAGTGTGTGTGCACTTTCTTAAGATATCCTTCTTCATATCCAGCATGTTCTCTGGACAGTTCGGTGGACCACCACATACAGTATAACCACATCTCCTGTATATTTAACGCATGTGGAGAAACTGTATTTTTAAATCATGAGTCAGCCTAAGGCTTAATTAATAGTGAGGATGGAAGAGGCAATATTATCCTGCTGCCTACTGCTGGAAAGTGTGTGCACACAGTACAATGATGCAAAATCATTGAAAATAGAAGGCGCTTGTCACATACAATGACATTTCCCCAATAACACAGGCTTTATGCAAGCCAACTGTCCATCAATGTCAAGTCTCTTTTTCTTTTTCTGTCTCTCCTTCCAACTTTTACTCTCTTTTTTTTTTTTTCACACTATCGTAAGGAACAAAAAAAAAAATCACATTAGGGCAGTATTGAGCACTAGATTAAGCTCCATGATGGAGCATCATGCTAAGTGACCAAGCCAGATCGGAATACAAGTGTATCTACAGTAATATCTAATATTGAGCATCAACTCAATTGTTTTTTTTTTTCTATTTGTTTTTTACAGTCAAGTGACCACATCTGCTGTATCTCAAATCAACTGTTCTTGATCACACACATTTTCCATTCTATATTGTGCATTTAAAGTCATATGAAGTTATTTAAAGCCATATACTACACAGACACACCCATACTGGTTAAAGGAAACACCGTGTAATCAACCTCCTAATCCTAACCGTCTGCACTTATCACAAACAAAATGTGAACAGGACATCTACCTGTCCATCAGTCCTCTCTATCTCCCTGATACACAACCCTCTGTCTTCCCTAACCAGACAATAAATCAAAGAAAGAACAAGGAAACATGTGCTGGTTGCTGGATGAGGTGTGAGTGAATGATGCCAGGCTTTGTGGCCATGAATAAAACATGGTCCGCTCACAGGAAATGCAGTTGGAGCTTAATCACACTGCATTTGCTCTAATTAAAACAAACGCTCATCTGAACTCAAATATCACTTTTGTCAAAGAGCTCGAATGCAATCGAATCTTTTAAAAATGACTTCATGCAGCTTGATCTGAATAAACATGTTTAGTATGTCCGTTTCACCCAGTTGAAGGACATTGATGAGTCTCGACCTGAGCGACTGAAGCAACCCCAGACCATAACACGGTCTCCAGAGGCTTGTACAGTGGACACTGTGCATGATGGGGGCATCGCTTCATGTCCTCTGGAATAGGGTCACGCTGGACTCATCAGATCACATGACCTGCAATCACAATACTAATACTAGGAAATTCTCACTTTTTAGACTACTGCAACAGTCCTTTAATGAGTCTACACACAATATTCTACATAATTATAAAAAATAAAAAAAAACTCGTGCATACTACTTCATCCATTTACCTAATAAACAAATCAAAACAGCACATGTTAATAAAAAAAGTGTACAGAGCAATATCTGTGGCAAAATTAACTGAAGACAAATCTATTTAAAATGAATTACAGACACCCCAGAAGGATACTTAAACTAAATGCGAACAAATTGCCAGAGTAATTAATTTTATTACCTCTTGTTTGCAGAATGTGTACTCTATTACTAAATATGAACTTGCACACAATCCTTTATTCATTTAATACCAATGAGAAAAAGAGAAAAGGACAGGTTTTGATCTGTTTCTGACATGCATTCACTTGTTTGTTGTCAAGGCTCAGCTTATTTCCTCTTTGGAATAAAACAGTATAAAGTAATGAATGGATTAGAAATAAAAAAAATACAGGTTATTTTATCTTATTTTCATTATTAACGGATCACTTTACATGATAACCACATAATGTATAATATTATAGATTTAGCTTTTCGGCTTTTGGCCATGACCAAAAAAAGTCCAGAATGGTTAAAGATGATACAAAATAAATGCTAACAAAAATAAACAAGGGATGTTCAAGTCAAACCCCGGACTGAAATGAAATGTTTGGTGAGTGAAGGGAGTTTTTACTCTCATAACTTTGTTCTGTTATTATGCACAATTAAAAGTCCCTGTTTGACTTGAACACCCATTGTAATATTAGTGAAAATAATAATAATAATAATAATAATAATAATAATAATAATAATATTGTATGACATAGTTACACAGTCTAAAGGAAGCCATGGGAACTCACTCAATCATTTATTCATTTTCTACACCGCTTAATCTGGTATACAGGAACGCGGGGGGCCTGGACCCTATCCCAGGAGACCTAGGGCTCAAAGTGGGGTACACCCTGGACAGGGTGCCAATCTACGGCATGGCAAACTCACTCACACACTCATTCACATATTATGGCCAACTTGGGAACACAAAGTAACCTAATCTGAATGTCTTTGAAGTGTGGGAGGAAACCGGAGTGCCAGAGAAAACCCACCAAGCACAGGGAGAGGCAGGAATCGAACCCAGACCCTAGGGGTTTGAAGGGGCAGTGCTAACCACTAAGCCACCATGCCCCCGGCAGGGAGAAATATCCTCGATACTAATATTCTCTAATAATCGTTGTTCAGTACAGTGCCAGTGGTTAAGGCATTGGACAACAGTTTGGAAGATCCCAGGTTCAAACCCCACAACCACCAAGTTGCCACTGTTGGGCCCTTAACCCTCAACTGCTCAGATGTATAATGAGATTAAAAAAATGTAAGTCGCTCTGGATAAGAGTGTCTGCCAAATGCCTAAATGTAAATGTGCCAAACAAACATCCTGTACCACGCACCATAAGACCTAGTACATTTTCTATTGATGCATTGCAAATATCTAATTCCTGCATACAGTATGTATACGTGTGTGGCCCTTTAATTGATGGCCTTCACACTTTCGAGAGCTTTTGACGCAGAGTACAACTGACAAGCACCACTGAGTTCTACTTCCCTTGGAAACAGTGGGAGTATTCCTGTGTGCTCTTTTCTTTGCCGAGTAATTGGTGACTGTGGCTATCATCCCACTTGGGTAGGCTGTAAAATCTACATCACACTCATTCTCCTTCCCATTCTAGTCTTGCTGGGCAGTTAAGGAAATGGATTGAGCGATTCTAACTATAGCTGTGTAATCCTTTGTTCCTTGTTATTGTTCAATCTGCGCTGGCAGCGTAGTGCGCGCTGACACACAACTATTCTCACCAGAGTTGGCTGTCGTTAAAAAAGACATGATAATTCCAAAACCGCATCCGTTGGTATTCAGGCCCGGAGTGCTACTCAGAGATTTGCACAAAACTTAAGCAAGTGAAGTTCGTCTAAACCAAGGCACGAGTCATTTTGACTCTAACCTCAAAGCAAATTAGTTTGATAGTTTGACTTCACCACAACATATCAAGTGTTAATACAGTATTGCACAATTCAATTCAATTCATGAAGGAATAGCTTAAAAACTATCCTCTTGTTCAAAAACATACCCCTCTGGGGAAAAGCAGTGGTGGTGATGACATCCTTAGCTGCAGTTGAATGGTGGAATCGTATTAAAGAAGGCTGTACGTCTGTGAATGATGATCCTGGCCGAAGTGGCCTCGAAGGCAACTGCATTTGTTCTTGTCGCTGACTTGCGGAGCAGATGCATCTGTCTGTGGAAACGGTACACACAATCATGCCCCAACACCACAGGAACTCAGCTTGGAGTTATTGCCACATCTCCGTGTACAGTCCGGACCTCGATCCAAGCCATTTCAACATGTTTGGGCCATTGAAGGAGTTCCAAGGAGACCAGCGTTTCAGACTTCTCAGAATCTGAGAAAACGTTTTGCCTTGATGGTGTCCAAGCACTAGTGGGATAAGTGCATTAGTGTATCAGGGGATTATATCGAGAAATAAAGGGAGTTTTTACTATTATAACTGTGTTCTGTTATTCTGCATAATCAAACGTCGCAGTCTGACTTGAACATATCTCATATGTGCACATTGGAGACAAATCTGAATCTCTAAAAATAAATAAAAAGATAAAACCATAACCATAAAGACTGCTTCTTCTGTTTTATTTCTTGCAGGTTAAATTCTGCACGTCAAAGATACGAGGCATGAGGCGGAGTACACTCTGGATAGGGTGCCAATCCATCACCGGGCACTTGAAAGCACACACACACCCACACAATCATTCAAATACAACGGGCAATTTGGGAACGCCAGTTATCCTAATCTGCACGACGGTGGGAGGAAACCGGAGTACCTGGAGGAAACCCACCAAGCACGGGGAGAACATGCAAACTCCATGCAAACAGAGACGGGAATCGAACCTGGTCGGGAATCGAACCCGGTCCCTGGAGGTGCAAGGCGACAGTGCTAACCAGACAGAACCAGTTTATCAAAAATACTGAATTCTGATTAAATGCCTTGTGCGTGTAAATAGACAGTGTAAATGTATCAGCATCCATATAAACACGTAAGTTCTCTCTATCTCTAATTTAAATTATTTCCATCGAGCCATTGTCCATGCCCATGCTACTATCAGCAATTTGAGTGATTCTCCTTCTCAATATGAGTGCAGTATCAGCACTAACTACAGTATGATTGCTGTCCGTTATTGCCTGACAGGACGCGTTATCAGGATGTGGTTCACACTCTCCTGTGACAGCTGTGATATATGGCCTCCACTAATTCTGAAGGAAACTGCCTGGTGTTCCGAAAGGAAAGTAAGTAGAATGGAAGGTTAATAATAATGCTGGGAATAAAGTGGAGGAGTGCAAGGTGACATATCAGGGATTGGTTGTGACAAAGCAGGGATGTGGAGTTACAGTCATAAAACTAATGACTATCTCTAATAAATCTTTATGTTTGAGGGCTTCAGCTGCCCAGTTTTGATTAGCCTCTTCTCACCATGACCTCCAATTCCTAGTCTTGACTAACAGGAACGAAACGTTTTGTGGTCTTCGGCTGTTGTAGCCCATCCACATCAAAAATGAATTTAGTCATTACTAGTTCCCACTTGTCTTTAGTGCACTCCTCTATCTTGATGGTAGTGATAGCGACAGTACCAAGCAGAAGGGTAACGGCTATCACATGCTTCCTCTGAGACTCGTAACACCAGCAGACTGCAACATTAGGGAGCGCTGTACCATATTTGGAGAAAAGAGCTATCCGCCCACTTCCACCTGCATAAGAGTGTAAGTATGTCACTTGTGCTCCTCAAGCGCGTGGCCAATCTGCTCCGAAGCCTCTTGGCTATAGATGGGTGTATTATCACCCAGAGTTTGAACTCGCAATCTCTGGATGATAAGTCGTCCACTTATCTTTTCCATTGCGCCCCTCGTGAGCTGAATTCAGAAAACGTTCTCATGAAGAATTGAAATAAATATAATTAAAATAATAATCTGAATAATAAGTTTATTGTGTCATTAACTGCAGGGCTTGTGCTGGCAACATATTAGCCTTTTCCACTAATTGCAGCTTAATTGTATTCTCTAAACATGTGCAATATACCATTTAATACTCATATTGAAAAGAAAATAAATAAAATAGAAGATATTTAATGACAGTGGAAAAGGCATCCAGGCAATGAGCTAATGAACTTTTAGAGAGAGAGAGAGAGAGAGAGAGAGAGAGAGAGAGCACTGCAGGTTGCCATTTACGACAAATGTCAAGTCAATTATTGTTGTCGTTTTATCCATATAGAAATGTACATCAGAATGACATACTGAAACTGATATACACACAACTAAATAACAGCAAGATATTAATACAAGAATTGTTGCGAACAATAAGTTTCCTATTATTTGATCCCGTTATACTGTATATAGGGTACGTATATAGTTTATAATGTATTTGCAGTTACTTGTGTTCTAAGTTAAACTATTTTAATCAGAGCTATTTGTGAAGGCACCGGTGTTAGAGATGGATAAATCGTTAAACAGATAAAACACTGGCACTTTGACATTTTCTCGCCCCCACCGTTACAGTTATCTATTTTAAATCAAATAGGTGTTGATGCTATCTATCTAGTCTCCAGGATAAGAGCGGTGAGCTTGAGTTTCTACACAGACAACAATGTCATGCTACAGGGGAACATTAGCTGAAACTTTTCCCGTTGATTGTACAGCAGATTTAGTTTAGTTTTTTAATTAGCACTTTGTAACAGATAAGGTTCGACGTGGACATTCTGTGCTGTCATTTCTTCAACATGCAGTGCGAGCGCTATCAGGGTAAGTGTTTCAGTTTTCTAAATAAAAAAAAAAAAAAGGGAAATTAAATAAAAAGCCAAATTTAAGTATCGCATAGCAATTACATGATTACAAATGATTTTCATCCAAGTATTGAAGGATGTCCTTATGTTTGTCATTGCTACTGTAGTTTGTTCCATTATTTATGTGTATGAAAATTAATTTCCTGAATGGTTAATGCCTACATACTTTTTGACTTGACTCAAATCCCGAGTGTTTACGCCAAACAAAACTACCTCGATGGTATCCAAGCACTAGTGAAATGTTGGGATAAGTGCATTGGTGTGGCAGGGGATTATGGGATGCTGGCGTTCACTCCCAGCCGAGTTCCTGTAATGTGCTACACGTGCAGCGAGCAGTGCGAGTTCTGATGACATACTGTCCCAGTCGAAAGTTTGGACACAAGTTTGGATGTATTTTCCACATTATAAGCCAATACTGGTGATTTCAAAACTGTTGAAATATCACATATGGAACATATTAGATAATTTAGTACCAACAGCAACACTTTAAAGGCATGAAGGTCAGCTGATCTGGAATAGTTCCTGCAAGAACAGTATTGTGTCGAGTGCGTTTGTAAAACCGATCCAGCATCATGATGAAACTGTCTCTCATGAAGACCTTCCCAGGAAAGCAAGACCAAAACTGACCTCTGCTGCAGAGGAGACGTTCATTTAGAGTCACCAGCCTCAGAAATCACCAATTAAACAGTCATGTTTGGAAGCAACATAACCTGATGTGTTTAGAATCACTCGTACCTGTTGTATCTACCTTATGCACCACACACACACACACACCAATATGCACAGAAGCAGGAAACCTGTGAAAAGCAATGATTTACCCGTGTTGTGCATCGACACACCTGGGTTTTCCCCGTGTATCGATCTGTACTGAGGCGAGTGAGGTTTGTTTAAGGCCACACCAGGGAGCTGCTGGAGAGCCGCATGAAAATTGAATGGTGACATTATATATGGAGTCCAGCGCTCATCGAACACAAACGCAACATTTTCACAACAAGTCCTAAATCTCTCTATTTTTTTCCTCCCTCTCGTCTCAGTTTTTATGCATTGGCTCTTCATTCCGAACCCGTTGCCTGAGCACCGTCAGTGATTATGCTATCATATTGCCGTGTCGTTGCAGTAATCGCCCACTTCGGAACATAAGATAGGGTTTCATATGCCGGTGTCCATTAAACCGAATGCGAATGGAGAGTTTTAGAGCTGAAGCGTCCTGACCCTGAGGTTGATGTGATTGGCTGGAGGAGAAAAGCTCAGTGGTTTGAGCTGGGAAAAAAAAGAAAAAAATAAATAAAAATAAAAAACATTCCCTCCTACCCACCATCTGGGTCTTTATTATACAGCACTAGTCACGGCATGCAACAGATGTGATTGTAAAATGAGCATATTTTGTTAGCCCTGCTGGTGGAGTCATAAAAAAACATAGAAGGCACTAGCACCAATGATGAATGAAGCTCATGTCTATTAAATTATTAGACCAAAATATCCATATGTAACTCAACAGCGATGATATTCATACAGTATATGTCACTCCGGCACAATGGATTTCAAAAAGGGAACGAGGTTAGCATACAGAACGTTCGCTTCAGTTCAAAGGTATTTACATCCCGAATAAAAATGTCATCTTTACTACCTGGTTGTAATTCCTTCTTTGCCTGAAGTTTATGGCTCAGATGCACAGATGCACTGCCAGGCTCGTAACAGAATATTTTGAGTTCATTGTTGTTCTTCAGGCTTTAAGTAAGTAAAGTCTTCAAGCTCAGGTTACACTTTCCACTAACTTCCACCAATCTTAATCACCATCTCTCAAATGTTGAAGCTCACCATTAGTTTAAAAAATATAAAAAAAATTTATATTAACATTTATTAAAAAATATATGTTCAGATGTTTCTTTTCATTTTTAAATATAACAACTAACATCATAAAAAACAGTTTGATTCAACACATTTAACATGCTAATAATGTCGTAATGTAAAAAAAAATAATTACAGAAAAAAGTACAATCACAATCAATCATAATCAATAAATCAGGATTAAGTTACTGTATGTGTATGGCAATGCTGAGATCCAATTTAGCTTGAATATGTTGGTTAAGTTTTAATGCTTTGATTGTGTACTTTAATGAGTCACTGGAAAGAACTTGGAACAAGGGAAATAAATAAAAGTGTTAAGCTTTAGTGCTGAGAAAATATTTTTAATTACAAAGGTTGTTGTGAATAATGTGAAACAATGAAAGCGATACCAAAAAACTTCAGTTTACAATGCTTCATTAATCTCAGCCTTTACCAGTTCCCGCAGTTTTTTTGGCGTAGACCGTAACTGCTGGAGTAACTGCAACAGCAGCCAACAAAATCATCTCTTATATTACAGTAGCTTCAACATTCTCTAAAATTCCGCTGAACACATTTAATTCAATCATGGCAGCCGCTATTTTGCTCAGTTGGTACTTTAGTTTCTCTTTACTGATGATGTGACACACACAAAATATATATATATATGTAACCAAAAAGTTTGTTTTTTTAATAGACAAAAATCCTCATCAAATTTAGTTTTACGTGTTGAAGCTACTGATCCTCAGCAGATTTTAGACGAAGCTTGGTTCTGAAATGGTCAACTCATTTAAATTTGAAGAGGCACCACTTTCTCCTCTCTTATAGTGTCACTACTCCAAATCCTGGCCAGACCACGCTCATCTTTTCCACACCGCCACTATCAGCTGTTGACATGAGTAGCGTTCACTTCTCAGCACATTCTGGATCTCAATTAGTATATGATGATTGATTTTAATTAAAAAAAAAAAAAAACAGAAGAGAAATGCATATGCATTACTGTGTATCAAATTTAATGTACGTCTGAGTCAGATGTGGCACTCTGACTGGCAACATACTTCAAACCATGTCTCCTCTAACAAATGTCTATTTTCTACTTCCAAATACACACAGACAAACAAAAAAACCCATTATAACCATGACATCATGTGTTACATGAAACTTACCAAAAACCACCAGAATATATTTCAAGGAAAAAAAAAAAAAACAAGTTACAGTACCTACTATTTAGCCCATAACCCAATAAAGAACCCCACTTTTGTTACAGCCTGGCCATGCCAGAGAGACTGGAGACACAAATGGAGGACAAATAGAAAACTAATTTATTTAACAACAAAAACAACCTAAATCCACAGCTCATAAAAAATGCACAACGACATCAAAATCAGTACCATTCAGAATAAAGAGGTAGGTGTGTACTGTATGTGTGTATCAACATGTGTGTTTGTCAAGCGTGAAGTATGCAGATGTTTAAAAACAGCGGTACCTCACCATATATATTGAATCCATTCCGGAGGCGAAATTTCATATTGCAAAACACATTTTCCCATAGGAAATAATGTACATGCAGATAATCCGTTCCAGTTACATTACAATCATAGTTTTGCATATGAAAACAATCAAAGCATTTAGAAAAGACGTGTATATGAAATAAAATTTGACATTAATAGACATTAAACCTCACTTAACCTTAATTTATGATTCCTCTTACCACCAGCTGCTTTCAAAATAAAACTGGAGGTGGCTGTCTTTGTTTCTTCCTTGCTAACATTTTTGGGACCCATGGTGCTACTGTATGTCTTTACTAAAAAAAAAAAAAAATTATTAAAAAAAAATAAATATGTAAACTTTCTTTATTTATCCTGCTTAAAGATGCAGTACAATCGATCACTAGCAACACCAGTGTGATTACATTCAACAAGCAACTTCTTCCTTGAGAACTAAAACAGAGTTAAGTGTCCTCCGTAAAAGTTCAATAAAAGAGTAAAAGTTGTGGGTCAAGCCGGGCCCTGGGGCAGACAAATGTCTTCAAACCATTTTTGTCCATTTTACAATAATAAAAAAAAAAAAAAGTTCACTTGCAGGCATGTTTTTAGGAGGTTCGAGTAAACCAAAGTCTCCAGAGAAAACCCACACATACGTTAATGAGAAGGTCTGGAGCTGGAACAACTTTGCACAAATAGTAACTTGTATCTGAAATGTGCAAGGGACATAGAAGTCAAAGCTGGACTTGTAGAATAACAGAACACAGGTATAAGAGTAAAAACTCCCTTTTTACTTTTCTCTATATAATCCCTTGTTTCAATTGCTAATACACTTATCCTAGCATTTCAATAGTGCTTGGATATCATCAAGTGAGAACACTCTTTCAGTTTGCCGGAGCCATGATTCTCCTCCCACGTTGACTTGAACGCCCCTTGAAACATGTGCTCTATACTACTTGTATTCATTCGCTCGTGTGATGCAGAAAACCGCACATTCATTAGCAAGATCTAATTAGTTTGTAGAAATAGCTTCATCCTCTTTAGACTGGGGTAATAAATCAGCGTGCACATATTATTTACAGATGCTTTTACAGACTTTTAATAAACCCCAACTATTTTAATATTTTTCTCCTTTCAAGCAACAGAAACTTTTTCTTTTTCCCTTCTCCTGAAACATAGCAGTAGTTTGTAGCTGACAGTTGATGCTGGTGTGAGTTTTTTCTTCGCCAGTCTTTCACACATCTCTGGCTAAATCCTTCTGATTTGTTTCAATGGTTTATGAAATCAATTACGATGACACCTGTCATTGTTTCGTCACCTGTTTCCAGGGTTTGTTTACGCGGCTTTACTTGGCGGTTCACTCATGGTAAATCCCAAATTTTGGTTGATGTGCGATTTTTCCTCACGCTCGTTTGAACACCGGTTGTTAAGCCGCTGCAGCGATCTGGCTTTCCTGCCAGTGTTTGCTTTAGTTTAATCAGATGTGTATTGTCGTTTTCTGACAACACTTTTTCTCTAAAAACGAATATTTGTATCTTTTAGAAATGAAAACTTTTGCTGCTTGTTTTTGTAATTGGTAAGTGGTACTCTATCTGCATGTTTGGGGCATCAGTGGTACTGTAGGTTTCTCACCTGCCATGCGGATTCAATCCCAACGAATGCTCAAACCTCCACCACTGGATGCAGTCTCCGTCCCAAACCAGGATAAAATGAGAGGGTTGTGTCATGAAGGCCGACCGGTGTAAAACCCGCGCCAACCTTTGTGCAGATCGGATGTGGTGACCTCTCAACGGGAGCACCCGAAAGACTAACAACAACTCTATGTCGACTTTTTTTAAGTCGCTCTTTATAAGAGCGTCTGCCAAATGCGTAAATGTCAATGTCAATGTTAATTTTACTACGTAAAATTTACTATGTAGAGTATTCCCAGATAGCAAGGTGACATTGATTCAATGTTGAAATTTCATCAGAATCATCATTTTGGTTGAGGTTGATTATT
>JAQQZT010000036.1:3057493-3073486 GCA_030068275.1 Clarias platycephalus | reverse complement strand
TCTAAGCCGTAGAGCATCGCTGGTCTCACCACTGTCCTGTACACCTTTCCTTTCATTCTCGCTGATACTCTTTCATCGCACAACACACCTGAAACTTTTCTCCACCCATTCCAACCTGCCTCTTCACCTCCTTTCCACACTCTCCGTTGCTCTGGACCGTTGACCCTAAGTACTTAAAGTCCGAGGTGCAAGGTCACAGACTCTATAAAAATGTAATTATATAAAACATTACAAACCATCTAGATGAACTTAAGAAAGGTCTTCCCCATAATAGTTTTTGCCCCAGTGTACAGTAGATACACCATGGTAACGTGATGAACAGTACAGTATAGTACCATGACATTTATTATACTGTAATTTACTGTAGTACTTTTACTGCACTATGGTTTATGTAACAACAATAATAATAAAAACAATAATAATAATGCATGTGCCATGATGCTCTTAAAAGTATGTTATGCATGTTTGTGTACTATAATGGTGGAAATATTTATATGGTATTCATATTAGTTAGTATACAAAGGTATTATTTATTAGTAATTAGTATTCATAATTCATATTCATTGTCATTGTATTTAATTTACTGCTATTTATGTAACATCAATTAAATACCATTGTTTGTGCTGAAACTGAAAAAGTATTGTAGTACACCACATAGCACCACCACGGTACCCACTAAAGTGCCACTGTAGCTACCCTTGTACTCTAAGTCTTATGGTGCTTATGATCATATCTGAAGTTACACAGTAATACTATGGTATGGTATATTATGGTACATATTATAATTTACCGTGGTAAAACTTTCTTATGGGATTAATGGTCAGTTAATTGGATTTTTCAACAGAGTAATAATAGTTAGCATCTGTTGCAATAATTTTGATCACACATTTAGAAGTAGATTAAGAAAATAAATTTGTAAAGCACAAAAAGAAAGATCAAACTTAAAACCTACCTGGAAACTAATTAACTAATTTTACTTTTAATTTCTTCACAAAATGATTAGTTTATACTCAGAGGTTCTGCACTTGGTGTTCTGTCTTTTCTGTCTTTATTTTTTATTACTGTATGTACCTCGAGTAACAACGTTAATTACCATTTGAGGAACTTACACCATCTTGCTTTGATTGTGCTTGGTGATTAAAAACCTATTTTTCTTTTTTTTGTAAAGAATAAATAAATAAATAAATAAATAAAAGCCAGTGCACAGAAATAAACAAACAAACAAACCAACAATAAATGAAAAGATTTGAATAGACCCTTTTGTAGTGCCGCAGTGGACACATTTCTCTCGCCACAGGGAAAAAAAGCTCCATTTTACACCTTTCATTACGACACAAAAGACTCTGACAGCTTTCTGCTCACCTCCAGCTGCTGAAAGGAAATTCTCCATTATTATCTCCCACATTACTCTACTGCTTCACAGATAACACCGTGCACATTTGCCTCCTTTTGTCCAATAAAGTTGTCAATCTAATCGAATGGAATAACGCTGACCTGACCCTGATGAGTTATGCTTTTTAATATGATATACACAGGAGGAATCAGATGCCAACGTGCCACGGATAAGTGCGTGATGGACGCGCAGGAGACTGACAGCTGAGGGCTGTGTGCTCTGTCTGGGTGTAACTGGCTGAAATCCATTATTTGAGCACGGTTATGTGGTTATTAAATGTGTGCGCGGTATACGAGGCAGGCTGCTAAAGCCTTCGGTAAGGTTCCGATTGGAATTAGTATGCTAGACACGGCTGCGTTTCTAAACGACACGGTGAGGTGCGGAAATGAAATGACTGTCTCCAAACAATAATCTTTTCTTTTTTTTCTTTCCTTGCTAAATAAACTTGATATTAAAGACAGCTATGTGCATGACTTCACATGTCCTGGAGAATGTTGAGGGTATTATATATCTGCCAAATGCCAGCACATATCTGTTGTTTTGCTTAGCCTTCAAAGCTTAAAATATTTGCGAATGCAGCTTATGCTACAGTGTAAAGGTTACTCCATGAAAAAGATTTGGAAATAAACCAACTTACATTTTACATATTGATTATAATTAAGGACACTAGATTCATCTTTGTACCTTAAACAGTTAAATAATTATGGTTCTAGCAGAGTCGAGGTGATAGCAACGTTTCACTTTTCAAAATTGTGCTAAACGCAAAACGGTCTACGCCTCTCTACAGAAAGACCTGCAGTAACCAACAAGTATTACAAGTGCTGTTGTATATGATATGACATGCCCTGACTTATATAAGTGGAATAATAAATTCTACTGTTTATTAATTTTTGATAAGACATTTATGTATGAATTATACTAATCTTAACATGCATAACTTAACATATGGCAGACCAATGAGACATAAAAAACCATAGTTAGCCAATGACACCAAGCTGCAGATCACTACACGTCAACCAGACATACACTAGTAAAACACAATCTTAACATACAGCTGCCCAAAACTCATTATGATTTGTGACTTCATTGAGATGTGAAAGCGAGAGCCCTTCGATGGATTGGCCATCGAACCTAGGCTCTACCAAGTGCCCTAAGTATGCTCCAGGCTCACTGCGACCCAGTATACAGGATAAAGTGGATGGATGGATGGATGGATGGGTGGGTGGGGTTGGGTGAGTGAGTGAGTGAGTGAGTGAGTGAGTGAGTGAGTGAGTGAGTGAGTGAGTGAGTGAGTGAAAGTGAGAACCAGGGCTACCTAAAAAAGTTTGGCCAAGACTTTTCTACTCCCAACCACCTAGTCCAGCTTCTTCTTTAGTCAGCTGTATGATGTACAGTAACAGCTTCAGCAGGTTCTAGGTCTCCAGTGGAATGCACCTAACAGATGACCAGGAGCTGACCAGGAATTTGTCCTTGTAAGGAATCCAGTTAAAAATCCCAACCGTATGTCAGAAAGCAAGTTCAGAAACCCTGAGCCTCATTTCTATCTCCTGTACATAGACCTTAGTCGTTCAGTCACTACATACAACTCAAGATAATCTAAATGGAACTACGCAAACCATGGCCTTAGACTCCAGGGACTCATCTTGCAATTGGGGAGTTTGAAGCCAACCAGACAGGACAGGTGACAACTGTGTGTTCCAGAAACGGCTGATCTCCTGAGAATGGTCATGAGCATCAACTGAGCAGCGGATCTGTGGGAAGAAAAGCCTTGACTTGACAAGGTCAGAGGTGAATGGCCAGACTGGTTCAAGTCTTGAGGTCGATGGGCTACAAGAGTTGAAGACCATATTGGGTACAGATACGAATCCTCTGGTCAGATGAAGCTTGATTTTTGATGCAGGTGGTCGGGGAAGAATTTTGCATCAACAGCAAATATTTCATTGACTTACGTAACTCATACAGATTATGCTGAGATTGCCACACTGGTCCCACAACGTACTGACAACGAAACATTCTTGACAGGAATCGTCAAAACTCAAAAGAAATGATGGAATGAAGCTAAAAGGAATAGTTTGTGCCTTTTTAAACCTGCCTTAAATCAGAATCAAGGTGCATATACAATAAGTACTGTAGATCACAATAGATTTTGGATGTTCTAAGTTTTCCTCCTCTGCACACTGAGCATGAAGTCTGTCAACTGGAACGCGAGTACAATGTAAGTAATGAGAGCCACATTTCAAAACCCTCCTTTCATGCAAAAATGCATTCCAGAGAGTTCATCTGAGACTCGTCTGCATTCGCACTGAGCTAAATCAAGTTGGTATCTTTCAACATTATGGTGTATTTAGTACAAACGCAACATTTTTCGTTCGCCAGACGTATCTCTTAAATATCAATGTATTACAGTATTTGTATAATAATAGAGGATTACATGATTTGAATTGTTTGCTGACCACATGCATCCCATTTTGGACCCTTTTTTTTTTAAAGTAGTTATTTCCAGCATGATAAAACAGCATGTCACAAAATACAAGTCGTCTCAAACAGGCTCCATGAGTTCAGGGTACTTCACTGGTCTACAGTATACTGTATAACCAACAGATTTGCATCTAAGTGAAAATCTGGACAGGAAAGTGGAGCTGGAAATTATGCACTTGCTTGATGTAATCAATGTTCCCAGCATCCTTATGAATCTACTTCACAAAGAATCAAGGTTGTAGTTGGGGGGAAAAAAGGTGGTTATGTGGTTCTGAATATAAGAAGGTTCAAGCAAAGTATTAGAACTGATGTTGTTGCATACAGTACAAAGACGATTTCCTCCTATAGTGCAGCGAGTGTTCTGGATCGAGTCTGACAGACAACTGACCTCATATGACCTGACGGGAAAAAGTCACATCTCATAGAGTCTTAAACACTGTAAATACTGTAGATGTTTTCTATATTGAACATCAAAGACTTCACACTCGATTAAAAAAAAAAAAAAAAACAGAGTACAAGCATGGCTATGAAATGGTGCAAAAGCTAGAATGGAAGAGGAATCAAGAAAAAGGGAAAGGACAGGGGGAAAGCATTAAGAGAATGAGAGATAGCGGCGGAGGATGTTCTCATGAATGTTATCTCGCTGTCCGTGCCTGTCCCAGCCTTTAATCTTGTTAAAATGTGATTAGGCAAACCACTACAAAAAAGCAAACGCAACATTTACAGATGCTCTGAACGTGATTAAATATGAGTTATAGAGAGGCAACAACATTTCCGTAATGCCATTTTCCAGCAACGTCTCCATTTGCGCTAAGTGCCTATGGACAAGACCGAGGACATGCTGAATGCCTGGTTGACTGTGGTATGTTTTATTTAGCTTTATTATGTAGAATTGTATACAGGATGAGCTTTACAAATGTAGGCTCGCAAAGATTCTCCTAGACTTGGATTTACAGCCACAATAGCGCACATGCAGACGCTCTTGCTCTTTGCTGAACTGACAACAACAAAAATAAACTGAGGTGAATTTAAAAGACAGGATGTCTTTTTTTGAGGATTCATGAAAGAACCAAGTTAGAGTACAAACAGTTAAAACCTCTGGAAGATCCAGTAGGAGTTATCTTTAACTTAATTTGCCTTAAGACGATACGAATGAAGTATTCTATAACAGCTCATCAGCTAGCCCTAAATTACATTTGAGCTGAAAGCTAGCTAGTTTATCATTGGTCGTTTGCTTGCAGCTAGTCATTTATATCGCAGAGCTGTCCATATTTTCCAGATAACATAGTTACAGTGATCTTATAGCGCATCATCTTACACGAGGACTCACTATCAGAGGCAGCTTTATGCGATTTTACTCATTCTTCTGAAAACTGACACTTCTTCCGCCATGAGTCAGAAACTGATAAGACCAAGCTTTTATTCGTCACACATACACTACTTTTATTGTACAGTGAAATTATTTTCTTCTTACATATGCCAGCTTGTTAGGAGGCTGGGGTGCAAGGTCTACCACGATACACTGCCTCTAGAGCAGACAGGCCTTGGCAGCTTGGCAGTGCTGGGCCTTGAACTCTTAACCTTCTGATAAGTAGCCCAGAGTCTTGACCATTAAGTGTAAGAGTGCTAGCTGTGGTGCTTGTCATGAAGTCGTAATTAGTTGTGAAACAAAAGATATCAACATTCATTTATAGGATTCATGGTGCGTAATGTCTGATGCACAACATTCTAATGTATATACAGCCATGTGACCTAGATTTACAATAAAAGTCAGAAATTCATGGGTGTTTAAGTTGACTTGTGATTGTTTATTTCTCTATGTCATCCCTTGCTACACTAATGCATTTCACTAGTGCTTGGATACATCAAGGTAGAAAGTTTTCTCAGCACCCCGGAGCCGTAATCACACTGCCTGCTTCCTGGCCTCCCAGGAACTCCTTTAGTGGGAATAACTGCAGTGGGCTCTGAACCACCTCGGCCAGGATCATTCATCACTCAACACCGTACTGCGCTTGAAGTCCTCTGCAAATGTACTGTAAGGGCGGTGTGCTCTAACGCTTTATTCACCAGTAATTTCATCACAAGTCCGGGTTTGAGTTGAATGCCCCTCGTACAATCCGAGGACAAGATGTGGTGAACATACAGTAACTGTCTGTAGTATAAACAACAGCTTCCGAGGTAGCATTCCATAGAGAAAGTGCTCGCAGAACACTAGTGGCCATTCAAACATATGACATCATGCTGTTATGATGACATCTTGTCCTCTGATTGCACGAGGGGCATTCAACTCAAACCCGGACTTGTGATGAAATTACTGGTGAATGAAGGCGTAAAAGCGATTTACAGTACATTTACAGAAGACGTCAAGCGCAGTACGGTGTTGAGTGATGAATGATCCTGGTCAATATTGAATGCAACCTCAGAATGTACTCCACTAACTAAAACTAAAAGTTTAATAACATGCAGGTGGAAAATGATAATTATACTGCCCACGATTTAGGCGTGTTGCACTCAGACACAGCTGGCGCACTTCAGTATCCCATAAAGCTATGCTAATGTGATGTTCACACCATGTCCAATTTGCACAGGGATGAATCTTGGACAATAAGCCATCCATACCTGTACTGTACATTTGTCCTTTAACATCATTCTAGAAACCATTACATGGGTTTTTATCAGAATTTCAGTTGAACACAGTCATAAAAGGTGGGTATGCTTGAAACAAGATTGAATTTATATTGTATTTATTCATCTGCTAGACACTTTTATTGAAGTGACCTTCAGGTAAGTCAGAATCCAGTCCAGATGGTGATACAGATTTCTAAGAAGTGAGCAGAAGCAGGAGCAAATCTATTAAAGCAAGAGCTTCAATGAAAGTTCAAAAGCACTATAAATGATCGTTATAAACCAGGAAGTGATGCTGCTTTAATGCAAAATTAAAGTAACATGCTACAGTAATTGGACTTAAAAAAAATAAAAAATAGCAACATGAGTTTACCTCTAAAATCTATGTTGTGCTACTGTATATCTATCAGCCGTTAATTGTGTCTTCATTAAAAGATTAAGTTAGATAACTAATTAACCATCCTGTTGGTTTTATATACCGTTAGCAAATGTTTGAAGTGTGTTTCTACACTGAATTAGTCTAGTTTTTTTTTTTCTTTTTTCTTGGATCTTTTCACAGTTTCCATCAGACATGCTTGATTGTCAACACATTGTTAATACAACGTATCAATACAATGTTAATTTTACAATGCTACAGTCCAACATTGACTACATCAGTGGTTCTCACGCTTAGTCCTAGTAGACCCCCTTGCCCTTCACATTTTATTGTTTTCCCATCACCCAGCAGACCTTATATAACTAATCAGCTAATGAATAGCATTTTCATAACTGAAGTGGGTCTGATTGACAGGGAAAACACTAGAATTTGCCAAACAGGGGTCCATCAGAACTGGACTACATGATGCTGGGATACCGCTGAATGAATGATCCAAATACAACTTCAAAAAACAATATTTATTTCTCAACTGAAATACTTTATTGAAATTTGCATGCGTTCCTTTAGCTGCTTTTTGTTTACACTTACTCAATTAAATTAAATTTTAGTTGTATTGCAATTGTTTATTAACAATTGTTATTGTCACATAGCAGCTTTACACAATCCAAAGTTTGGAAGTTTGTATGAAATGTGAATGTGTATGAATCAAAATGTTTAGATTGTCCCCAATGAGAAAGCTAAGGGCGATGGTGGCAAGGATAATTCCTCTGATATGGCAATAGGAAGAAACCTTGAGAGGAACCAGACTCAACAGGAAACCCATCCTCGTTTGGAACCATCCCCAGTCACCACATGCATCCCAGACAGACCACATCCATGCGACGAGATCTTCAACTAGAAGCGGGACAACAGGGCGAGTCAGACAGGTCCAGAAGGCAGAGGGGTTCTGGATTATTGTCAGCTCAGGAACGACATGTGTAGCTTTGCAGAGAGACAGGTAGAGGGAGAGAGAGAAAGAGGAGAAGAGTAGGAGAAATAAAAGTTAGGTACAGTATGATCACAGTCACATAATGTATAAGGTGAATGTATATTTAGTGTAGAGTGCAAGCAGGGACTCCGGCAGAACTAACTATGACATCATAACTAAAACGGAGAGCCAGAAGGAAACACAGAGGGGGAACTGGGATGTAAAGCGACCGATCGCTTCACCGTCAACAAATCTGAGTGATCAACTGATAGACAGTAGTTAAACATACCAGACCACCATAATACTCTACGTCCATGAGTCCCCCACATCTGCTCCTTTACAGTACCTAAGGCAAATATATTTACAAAAATGATTGGCTAAATAAATAGCCTAGACTTGAACACTGAGACTGTGTCTGAGTCCCGAACATTAATTGGAAGGCTATTCCATAACTTTGGGGCTTTGTAAGAAAAAGCTCTGCTTTGATCGAAGTAGGCGTGGCAGATCCTAAGACACTAGCAGTTCACTCAGATACTGCATCGCGGGACCAATTAATGCTTTATACGTCAAAAGTAGTATTTTAAAATCGATGTGAAATTTCACAGGGAGCCAATGCAGTGTGGATAAGATAGGCTATCCTGGTAATATTCTCTACGTGAGCGTCAAATGAAAGACTGGAATCTATAATCACACTGAGGTCTTTTACTGTTGCACTTGATGGAACAGAAAGACCATCTAAAGTTATTTATATATATAAAGCTTTTAGCTTCATGTGAACCTATGACTAGAACTTCTGTCTTATCAGGGTTAACATTTATGGCATTTGGCAGACGCTCTTATCCAGAGTGAATTACATTTTATCTGTTTATACATCTGAACAGTTGAGGGCCTTGATTAAGGGCCCAGCAGTACAGTAGGTTGGTAGCACTTGGGCTTAAACCAGGGACCTTCTGATCAGTAGTCTATCACCTTAACCACTCAGCTACGCCTTGCATCTCAATTTAATGGTTTAAAGTTGTCTAGCATTTTTTTTTGTTGGTAAAACTATTTTGTGTTGCTTGTTTGTTGATAAAGTAAGATATGTGTGCCTACTAGCCTAAGCTGCAAGCTGCCACTTATGTCCCAGATTTTATTCCTGATCAGTTCATCAACTTAGTTGCCAAAATAACTATATAAATAAAAATAGCATTGGCAGAATGTGTCCATTTCAAGGATGCATTCCATTTGAGAAATAAATGTTGCTTTGTTGTATTTGCAACATTGTATTTTGGTCATCCCTTCAACATCCCAATGCCATGTGGTTAATGTTGTTCTAACGTCATTGTATCAAAGTCATTCTAACTTCAAAAACAACCCAACACAAACAGCGTTCCAGCTTCTGTAATGTTGCCAGTCAAACATTCCTGATGAGAATTGGTAAAAATGCAAAAAGTATGTTAGATTGAAGCTTATGGGGATAGTTTGAATATTTTCTTAAAGTCGTAAATCAAAATCAAGGTGCATATAAGTCCATTACTATAGGTCTTGGTCATAAAGTCCAATAGGTCATGGTCATGAAAACAGCTAATTCCAGTTAGTCATAGTCTTGTTTTTGGGTCTAGATCTTGGCCATTATAATAATATGTTCTGCATTGCACATGAAGTTCATCACCAGGGAAACAAATACGATGAAAGTAATTGAAGCTAAATTCCACAACCCTCGTTCCATGCAAAAATGTATTCCAAACTTCATCTGAGACGCATATGACGCTTCTGAGTTAACTCACTTTTTCCCCAAAAACTAGACTATGACTAACTGGAATTAGCCGTTTCTATGACCATGATCTATTGAACTTTATTATATGCACCTCAACACTGATTTGAAAAAAACCTGGACTATCCCTTTAAAATAAAAACTACTTCAGTGAAGATACAAACTAAAAAAATAAAATAAAATAGCCAGTGGTGTACAGATATACCACAACATGAGAAATTTTAGAGGTAAATTTGTGGTGATATTTCTTTTCCCACTGCAATTAGTTGCTTTTATTTTGTGTTTTAAAGCACCATGACTTCCTGGTTTAACATACTCAGTTATAGTGCTTTTGAACTTTCATTGGAGCTCTTGCTTTAATAGATTATCTCCTGCTTCTGCTCACTTTCTTAGAAATCTGTATCACCATCTGGACTGGATTCTGACTTACATGAAGGTCACTTCAATGAAAGTGTCTGGCAGAAGAATAAGTAGAATATAAATTCAATCATGTTTCAAGCATGCTCATCTTTTAAAACAGTGTTCCACTGAAATTCTGATATAAACCCAGGGTAATGTTTTCTAGAAAGATGTTAAAGGACAAAGACTGGATTCTGTTCTAATGTTTGCTCTCAGTGGCTAAAATGTGCTTTTTTTTTTTTTTTTTTTTAACTGTATGTATAAAATCACGAGAGCTTCTTATTTTGCTCTTAACAAATACATGTTCATATATGATGTAAAATGGAAAAACAATCGTTTGTACAGTAAGAAAGATCAACTGCTTAAGAAAGCACAGCATTTCTAAATTTGAGCAGAGAATCTATCTCCGTGAACTGACAACATGAACTATAGATCAATTTCAAATCTTTCATTCTTTTGCACAATTCTAAAAGCAGCTATTTCTGTCCAACTGTGCTCTTTCCTGCAGAGAAGCGTGCCCGTGGAGTTTTAGTCTGAATTTAGACCTCATCATGGCACTGCAACAGCGCTTGTCAAAGTAACTAATGGCTTACTTATATCCTCTGTGGCTATGTCTCTCTACTCGTACTGCCTAGTGCAGCATTTGACACCATGGAACATAATATCCTGCTTGATTCGCTTGCGAATAATGTCAGTATTTGCATAGACGTGCTCGCCTCTTTCGGATTCCTTATAAGACCGGCTTCTCCGTGGAAATCTCTAACCTAAAAAAGAAATCAATTACACTGAAATTCTTTGCGGTTGTTAATTTCATGAAAAACACAGTGTAAACACACATGCACATGCCATGCTGTTCATACCACATTTTCAGCGATTTGTTGCTTTGGCTTTGGTGTAGAAAAATGTGCAGTAATATATAGACGTGGCCATTGTAAAGTATCTTTAAAGTATCCTCATAACATTTTCAAAATACTCGCAGGATAAGTACAGTGTCTTAACTACACGATTCTGAGAATTTAATTTATGCATTTAATGTCTAGATTGTGTAGTCTAAATCACTTACAACTTATTTTATGCAGCTGATATACATTTCATTAATGCACTGTCATAAGGACACAGTTTATTATTATTATTTTTATTTTTATTATTATTATTATTATTATTATTATTATTATTATTATTAAAGACTGATTTGATCCATCTTTCAATCCCAACTAGACACCAAAAATGTCCAACCTAATTTAGGTGAATGTTTGTGCTGGGTTTCATATAGAGTAGAGTAGAGCATTCTGCTCTCAACTTACAAACCTCTAAATGTTTCACCAGCTTGGTGTATAAGGGATCTCATATACCAAGAGGTGTTTAAGTCAATTAATGCTATTACTCTGAAACGCTGGTATTATTCTCCGAGTTTGAGCTCTTTGCTGATTGCCTAACCATTGCCGTGTGCTTGCATGCATTTGCGCCTGTCCCTGTTCCTGACATCAGGTTCCAGTCTGTAGTCTCTCTTCATCTTCGAGTAATTTCTCTGCATTTTTCCAGTTTCCGTCCTGTCCCAGCATTATAAAAGCATGCATACAGTGATGCTTTGGAATGCATCCACATCCAGGGTGAATTCCCACCTCAAGGTCAATCTCTTTCATCAAAAGTTAACAGATCCACTCTGATCCTAAAGATGAGGGGGAAAAAAGTGTTTCCACAATCATGCTAATCAAGTTAATTAGCTGTGACAGAACTGTCAATCACGTGATAATTAGAAACAGTCACTAAATTGTTAATATATGCAAATGGCTATGCGCACATTGCCTGATTTGATCTAAATGATTTCCGCAAGTATCACATGAATTATCATCAATATCTCATTGTTTGCCATACATTTATCAGATTAGAGGCATTTCGCCTTGAAAGAAATTAAAATCTAAAAATAATTGTCCTAGGGTTCTCACCAATTCTCAGTATATTTGAGCTCAGTGGTGGATATTTGATCTATAAATAGATCATGGTTGATTTGTTGAACAGATATGGCACTAGAGAAATTAAGCATGTCGGGGTGGCAGCAGCAGCCGAATCTACATGCAGGAGCTAAAAATAAATAGTGTTCATTAACTGAAACATATACACACATATATCAAGGGGCAACATCCAGGTCTGTAAAATGAAGCCGACGCAGAAGTGCAAAAACATGCAGTTCCTCAAATGTCCACTTGGCTCCAAAAGTGAGTCATCCTCCTGGACACCCCCATGCCCATGTTAATGTAAATGGTGCGAATGATGACATCATCAGAGGGAAATTAGTTCCAGATGAGGTTTGTTTACTTTTTAATTATCTTCTTAAAAAGAAGTGAATAAAGTGCATTTCTTGGCATTACTGGTAAAAATCTAAAGATTAAATGTGACTCTTTTAAAAAGGTAAAAAAAAAAAAAAAATTTAATAATATCCAAAATACTTAAAATCCTGGACAAACCACTGCATTTTTCATACTGAATTAAGTGCCATGCTTTGCGAAAGTTGCCATACCTTGCCATACTTAGAATTTTAGTGTGTTTAATCATTTCACTCTTTTTGCATGTGTATGATCTCTTTATTTCTCTTCATTAGAGTCTCTGAAATGGAGGATCTTTGAAACAAATGAATGAAGTGAAAGTGAAAAAGTCGCATTAATGAAGTATGATAATGTCCTTGGGTCTTCTTCGTTCAAGGTTCAAGATGTTCATTCATCATTATTTAGATTTTGATGTAACAGTTCGTGGATGATTTTTGTCAACACTGAATGTAAACATCAATAGATTATACATACTGTCACAGTGTGACTTATTATTATTATTGGCCTTATAGTCTTTGGTGAAGATCCTCCTTTCTCCCTATATGCACGTAATTTAGTTATGACTGATTCACACCTTTCAGAAGAGAGCCACCAACCACAGAGGATACTGTATGATAGATATGATAGAAGTTCTCTAGTTAATTTTTCTGTTAACAAACATTAACCTTCTGATTCTGTTCAAGACAAATGTGACTAATTTCAAGATAAAATATTTCCTGCACATTATAAAGTTTATTTTAATGGAACAAGGCTTCAAAAAAAAATTTTTTATGTGGTCTTGAGAGAGGATTTTTTCTAACAAATAGAGAGATGGGCAAAAATCTTTTTCTGGCTTTTCTGGCTTTCATTATGTACTTTGAAGACCAGGGACACATAGGATCCTTTGTCATGCTCCCATTACATCCCATAGATAAAAAACAGGGTTATGGGAACATAGGGATGACCCCCTTTCACCTGTCTGAGCTAACAGATCCCTGTGATTGGCTAGTATAGCAGTGATTGATAGGGGAAAGGAAGACAGAGAGAGAGAGAGAGAGAGAGAGAGAGAGAGAGAGAGAGAGAGAGAAAATGCCTTTCCTCCTCCTTGAGAACAACAATTTTCTTTCTTTGGAATGCTGAGCACTGATACTGATAGCTGTAGCATCATCTGGATTGGAGCTTATAGACTCTAGATAATAGAGCAAATGCTTTTCTGTCTGAGCCAAGAGCACATTATCCACAAGTGTACATAATAATACAATGGGAATATTGAAACAACGAGGAGTTTAACAGTATAATGCATTCAAAACGTGCACTAAAGAAAATCCAGAGGTAAACCCTTAGGCCTTTAGGATTTTACGCCTTCAAAAACAAAAGAAAGACGTGTCAGTCTGACAGGTGTCGGAAGCATCCAGAACTCATGTTTCTTTGTGTCTGGAGTTTGGAATCTTTTATACGACGCTGCTGTTGATTTCTCAGATCTGATTGGCTGTAAGGCGTCAATCATTTTCCATAACAGCAGCTCTCACTGCGGTTCAGGCTCTAATGTAAAACATACAGCATATTATATGAGATGAAGTTTTCTATAACAAAATGTTTATTTGATATTTAGAGAGTTTTCGGTACAATATTTCTATTATGAGCTCCAATTCAGAATAGAGGAGTTTGCAATTTCTTGGCAACATAAAAATGCCTCTTTTACTATTTATATTAAAATATAGTGATTTCTTCTCATCCTGATCCTGAATTAAAAATGTAGCAGTGTTGAGGCAGATTCCATTAAACGTGCAAATTAATTTAAAATACATACCAAGTATATTTAATTTATATTATCAAGCTTTCATCATTTATGTAAAATATTGGTTCTTTTTCACAGATTAATTACAGAAACTAATCAAATTCATTATATCTTGTAATTTTTTCATTGCTTTTTGTTCGTAGGATGGGAAGGTGTAAGATCAGGTCGTTCAATTTGACGATTTCAGCCTTAGACAATTTGCACCATATCGTAAGAGCAGATTTAACATAACGCCAGTATATTAAACTAGTGTTATGCATTTGTTATGTTTTTTTTCTATCTGTCATTTTTTCTTCTTCGTCTGCTTGCTTGCTTCAAAGAAGACGGCACCAAACAGAGTTGAAACCCACTCACAGACGGCATGGAAGCTTAGCCGTTAGCACTGCCGCCTGACACCTCCAGGGCTGGGGGTTAGATTCTCATCTCCGCTCTGTGTGCGAGCAGTTTGGATGTTCTTCCTGTGCTTGGCGTGTTTCCTCCTACAGTCCAACGACATGCTGCCTAGCTTAATAGGCCTCCAAACCGGCTGTAGCATATGATGCAATAAGCGATGAACATGATGTAATGTAGTGCATCTATTAAAGTCAGCCAAGCAGTATTACTAAATGTATTTATTAGAAAACTTGATAAACATTTTGTTATTGCCTTATTTACTTTATTTTATTAGTTAAAAAAAAAACTTTTTAAATATTTTATTAGTTTTTTTTTTTATATATGAAAATTTAAAACATTTTTAAGGTGACACCACATTTCAGTTTTAACAGCATATTAACTTGATGCTACTCAAATAATTTCTAACCGAAAAATCTATCAAGGATTTTATATTTATATCTGAATAAAAGATTTTTATTTGAGCAATCAGATTCACACTAGTGAAATATTCTCTACATAATATCATCTACCAGTACTAAAAGACAAGATTCAGCTAAACGAACATGGACAAATAAAAGAAACGTAAAGCAGTAAGTGGTTTGCTGGTTCTGTGTATTGTTCTTGGGCTCGTTTATGATGTAATGTTTTCTAATTATGTACGAGGGGTGACCCACAGTAATGCAAAAGAGAATATAGCTTTCTTATTAACTGACACGAGTGATCCACCTTGCACATATTGGTCTCTTCCTCTTCCTCTCTACAAAGGTACAACTCAACATAGTCTCCATATTAAGTGATGCATTTGCACCACTGCTGAACCTAACGCTTAAATGCCCTTTAAAAATTTCATCTGTCACAGTTTGTTTACAGAGGTGACATCACTGACACGAGAAAGGCCGACAGATAAACAATTTTTAAAAAGGGGAAACCAGCGTTGAAGACAAACCATGCAATGGGAAACCACTCAAGGTAATTTTGCAAGATATTTTGAGATTTGGATTTAATGAAGCCACAAATGTGATAAAGACTATGTTGTATGTTTTAATGATATATGCCCACTTTTGCATTACTTTATTTACATTACAGGATGTGATTATGGCACAATTCAATCACATTATGGTACAAAAAGTCAAGCTGATGCCCAAACATTTGCCGTTAACTCATTGGTTAGCTGAATGAAATTAGTGAGTTTTCATTATAGGAAAAAAAATAATAAAATCTAGCGGTCTCTGGTTTGCTACAGTGGCTAGCTAGTTTTCAAATTCAGCAATACAAATCAGGCATTTTAATTAACTAGTGAGCAAAGCTTTTCACATTGTTAGCTTGTTCACTGATATGAAAGTTAGCCACTTAAAATGACATAAAACACATGCTGGAACTCTTAACCCTGAATTATCTCTTCTAACCCAGCAATCGTCTAGTGACAAAAAAAAAAAAATCTATATCAAGCTGTGAAAAATAAACGTGTTGATGAACGATTTGCTGATTCTGACAACCAACAGTTTGATGTGGAACTCAGTATATATATA
>JAQQZT010000036.1:3039528-3051880 GCA_030068275.1 Clarias platycephalus | reverse complement strand
AGGAGACGTTCATTTAGAGTCACCAGCCTCAGAAATCACCAATTAACAAACAGCACCTCAGATTAGAGCCGTTATGATTATGAAGGTGATTCAGAGCAGAAGTAGCAGATATACATCTCAATATCAACTGTTCAAAGGAAATTATTGTGTATTTTGGACGGCTTCAGCACTGTTTAACAATGAATAAACAATAAATACAAATCAGGAACGACCATGAAATTAGATGGTGTGTTTAAACTTTTGACTATAGCAGGATCGTGTGTGTTCCCCTTGTGCCATCAGTCTGGTTCTGGCCACTGGGGACATGGCCCTACACCAAGATGTCAGCAACAGATCTTTTGGGTACTGTGGGTTGTGGGATGAGGCCTCCGTGAATCAGAATAGTTTTTCTGCTGCATCCCGTGGCATTGATGTTTTTTCATGTGCGTTCTGCATATTTCACGGATAAATTTGTGAACCAAACCCATCGATTTCATTTATGTGCATCCTCTGTGACACAGTCCCACAAGAACTAAAGATCAGCCAGTGGTAACACAATGTAACCGTCTCTCAAATCTTCTACTGTAAAGGTGTTGTGTTTATTTAGCCGGATGAAATGTTATGGTATTTTTAATTGGGGTTATTGTTTTATTAGCCACCAACCACAGTACATCAATGATGTTAATGAAATAATGTATAAAGTATGGATTTTCAGTTTAAACATTAGAATACATATTTCCAAATTTGATGAATTGTGTAGCTCATATATAATGAAGAAAAGCTATTGAACACACTGACACAAGCATTCCTGCAAAGCCTGTGCAGTTATTTCCTTTTATATTTATGGCATTTGGCAGACACCTTTATCCCGAATAACTTAGAAGTCAGGAGTTCAGAAAAAAAAAAAAAGTTTTCAGACAATTTTTTTTAAATACATAACCATACATATATTATACAATATATGCAATAATATATGACATTTATTTACCTTTGGTTCCAATCGAGTAATTTCTAATAATATTGTCAGCTGTGCCAGAGTTTGCGTTGGTTTGTTACATAAGACGAACTATAAAGTAGTTGCTGATGGATGTCAGGCCTCGACTGGTAAATTTCTGCCACCTTCACATTTCTGTTTATATTTGAACATCTGAAATAGTTGTATCTGTAAATGTCAGATCCCAGGATTGAAAGTGGGAGAAGGACAGAAAAAGATGCACTTTCAGACTGTCTCAGCATGCCAGAGTCTTTATACATGAGGCATGCCAACTCAATTTCACTCCGCTGCCAAACTGGGACGGTTGTTGCCTCCTGATTAATCGGAAGTGTGACGTGTGTGTTCACACTGAGTATCTTTTTGGCATCTAGACCACACAATATTTTATAATTAAATATTATGTAATAGTGTTAAGTGTATTCTAATTTATTATATAGTACATAAATTCATCAGTGGTAATGAGATTGGAATATGCGTATTGGTTGGAATATACACATAAATATCAGCTCTCTTAGTGATTAATAAGAACAATAACACGTCAGCACACAGTCCAGGTGACCTCCTTCTTCTGTTGCTCCAAGGTCCAGTTCTGATGCTGATGTTTTCCGTGGTGGACGGGGATTAGACTAGGCACTCTGACGCTATGCTCTGAGCACGTAGGTCATATAACCATAACTAGCACTTCTGTCACTTTGGACCAGACAGGATCGTCTTTGCCCTTGTGCATAGATAAGCCTTGGGCATCCAACACCACATCACCGGTTTGTGGTTTGTGTCTCCTTGGAGCACGTTGGTTTGTACTCATGACTGCTGCCTAGGAGCGCACCACAAGCCTTCTCAAATCATCTGACGATAATGACTTCACTCAGGTCAGCTCAGGTCTTCAATCCTGCCCAGTTCTCACACATTCAACACGTTGTCTGTGAGCACTGTAGGAGTGAGGCACATGTAGATATCAGATCTAAACACCTGAGTTATGGACAGATTTATAAGCATACCAGGGACCAAGGACCTTCTCTATTGACGGAGGTGGAGTCTGCAGATCTCCCTACTTTTTAGAGCACTGATTTTAGCATGGAGTGGGAGAGTGGGTTCAGACCAGGTCACTGAGAACTTGGCAAGAGTTCTTCTCTCAACCACCACATGCTTCAAAAGCAATGATCATACTGTCCAGTATACTATATTTTGTATTTACATGACTTTATGGGAACCATGCATGTTTTTGAGATGTAAAGATGACTAGTGATTGGAAGATCATGAGTTCAAACTCCAGCAAAACCCCCGTTTTTGGGCCCTTAAAAATCAACAGTACTGTGGAAAAGTCTTGAGCCAATTCCTTGTTTGCTAGAAAAATTTGACAACAATTACAGTGATTTATTGCAAACATAAAACAAAGAGTGTTTGTATGATTCTAACAATGTTGATTCTTCAACACAGCCTGAATTCTCGCAGGCAAGCTTTCTTGTCATTTCTTTGCCAGTTGGAGGACGTTGTAAGTACTCCATGCTTCTTGCAGGACATCCAGGCTTATTGCAGGACAAGATCTTCTTTGAATGCTGGCTGCTTTTTGCTCTAGTCTCTGCCAGGATGATCCTACAATGCTTCAGTGATGTTGCGATCCAGGTTTTGGCGAGGCCAATCTACTGTATGAACGATGCTGTTCCATTGTGTTTTTCTTTCTTTTTCCTTTTTTTTTTGGAGCATGTTTTGACTGCATTGGCAGTGTGATTGAAATATTCCTCAAAACTATATTTAAAATATGGGGACACCATTTCTTTGGAAGCAAAATACAAAAAAAAAAAAAAAGATGTGGCTCAACTGTTGCCCAATGATGTATAACATATACTGCGATGGATTGGAACCCCACCACCTCATGTCCTTGGTCCCCTAGGATAGACTCCAGGTCCCCCATGACCCTGTATACAGAATAAAACAGTATAGTTGAGTTGAGCTGCAGCACCAAGCATTCGAGTTTGCATGGATGTAACAGGGTTATCCAAATCGTGACAATTAACATTAAATCCAATCCATCGTTGAATCATCTACACAAATTTAAACATGATTTCAGACAAAGTCAGTTTTCACACCCAATCTTTCTCTTTGATATTAAAGTGTACAGTGAAAGTGGTGTATAGTGTATATATCACTGTCTCAAGGGAGCATTTTTTTTTTTTTTAAATAATAGTGTCAGTTGCATCAGAGTTTGCGTTTGGTTTGTTATATAAGATGAAATTATAAGGAAGGCAGTTGCTGATGGATGGTAAGGCCTGACCGGTACATTTCTGCCACCTTCACATTTCTGTTTGTATTTGAATGTCGAAAATAGTTGTACTGTACCTGTAAATGTCAGATGCCACAATTCAATTCAATTCAATTTTATTTGTATAGCGCTTTTAACAATTGTCCTTGCCGCAAAGCAGCTTCACACAATCAAAAGAATTATTTAAGTTTGTATGGAATGCGAATGTGTATGGTCAGATGGTCCCTGAAAGTGAAAGTGGGTGAAGGACAGAATAACAAAAAAAAAAGCAGTTTCAGACTGTCTCAGCATGCCAGAGTATTTACACATGAGGCTTGCCAACTCTTAATTTCACTCTGCTGCCAAATTAGGATGAGAAAAAGCATTTTTTTAATGTAATGTGTGTGTTTGTGTTTGAGTATTTTTTCTTTTGCCTTCTAGAGAACAAAATATTGCGTAATTAAATATCATGTAATAGTGTTCAGTGTATTATACAGCATCCTATTATACAATATAACTGAAGAACAGCTCTTCTAGTGATTAATAAGAACATTGCTGTGTGTAGGTTGAATGTGCGACACATATCAGGTCAGCACACTGACGAGCAGAGCGTGTGACTCCCGAGGTCGGTCGAGCTCACGCTGAGGCGCGTGGGTGCAAATGAATTCAGAAGGAGCTCCATTAGTGTAATACTAGTCATTCTAACACTGTTAGACATTCGATCTTGTGGACATTAGACTCTTAGTCCACTGCTCCGTTGATATGATAGCGTTTTAATCTGCGCAATAAACCTCACAACTTTACATACTGCATACGATGCAGCTGTTCCGTATGAAGAGCCTGAGAGACACCTTTCCCTCGGAAAAAAATGCTACATGACAGAAATGCCAATGCTGCTTGTCGATGCGCTTCCCCGTGGGCTCTGTGTCCCTGTTGTCATGGAGATATGAAGGCATTTCAGGGAGCGCCATCTCCTCTCGACAGCCGCCTGAAGGGGACCGCGTACCTGTGATCAGTCAAAAGTAACAATAGATCCATCAACGTGTCCTTATACATCAATATCCTCTTAAACATTATACTCAATCAGTAGCACGAGTCGTACGATTTGTCCTTTAGTGTGTGTGTGTTTTTTGATCTGTGAGGACATCCAGGGTCGAGAAAGTTCATCATCGATACTGCTTGTCCTGTGTAGGGTTTTTTGCAGGACGTTGCTGAAGCCTATCCCGTGGAACTCGGGGGAACACGGCAGGATACACCCTGGATGGGGTGCCAACCCACTGCACAGAACAAGCACATGAAATCTCACACCACCAAATACGGTACACACTACAGGAAATGTGGAAATGTCAACCAGGGAATGTGTTCAAACTGTAGGAGGAAACCAGAGGACCAGGAGGAAACCCACCAAGCACAAGGAGAACTTGCACACACAAATTCCTGCCAACTGTAAGGACAATTAATTTTTCGACAAACCAGAAAAGGGGATCCTTGCGGAGCCCAGGCAGACTGTCGGATCTTGATTTGCTACATTACCAATGGATCCAGAGGTGAATTAGGCAATCATTTAATATACTGTAATTAAATATGAAAATTAATCATGTCTGTATTTAGACATTAAAACATCTTGAAGTGTAAAGGCTTTACTCTGTGGTGTATCTTCACAATAAAAAGAGAAGAAAGATTTCATGATACTACATACTGTATGGTGGTGAATTCAATGAAAATAAAACTTTCTTAAACTCTCACAAATGGGGACACGGCAGGATGCAAGTGCAGACTTTCTTTTAATCCTGTGAAGTTTTTTTTAATTGAAAAGATCAAACAGAAAAGCAAGAGAGTTAAAGCTATGTCTAGGTGATTTAAATTCAGTTAAGCCTATATACATTGCTGCACAGTGAAATTCTTTCTTTGCATATCCCAGTGTAACTAGGGTCGGCCATGATACAGCGCCCCCTGGAGCAGATACAGATGTACTGCCGGACGCCATCTCCACTCGACAGTCGCCTGAAGGGGACCACATACCTTTGATTAACAGTAGAGGCGTTTATGATAATATGGTGTCTGGTTTTGTTATTAGAGGCTCAGGTACTGAATTGTATGTATAAATGTCTACTGTATTGAGCAACTGCAGTCACCAGATGTCAGAGAGTCCAGGACCGTCTTTGTAGTCAAGTGGAACAATAAGGGGACAAGATCTCCAACCTGAAGCTGGACACCAGGATGAGTCTGAGGGCAGAGGAGGTCTGGAGCGGCATGTGTAGCTCGACAGAGAGAGAAAGGAGAAAGAGAGAACAGGTACAGTAGGTATGGTCACATACTGTAATATGCAATGTTACATAAGATAATTTATATTTTGTGCAGAGTGCAAGAAGAGACTCCATCAGGACTGACTTGTGACATTCCAGCCTACAGACAAAAGGCAAAACCATGTCTGGAAACTGAAAAGGAATCAGATCCGCAAAGCAAGACCAACTAATCAAAAGTGGTGAAACAATTAACTGTGATCAAGTGCATACTGAGACCTAAGAACATCAAAATAAAATTGCACAATCAACATCACAAACAAATAAAGGGGGAAAACCACGACCCCTACAGGAGCCTGGAGACACCAAATGAAATGGAGATACGTTTGCGACACCTAGGCTACTGTGTAATGTCGCACTTTCTATAGATGATATGATATTTAATCTGAAACTCCGCAGAACTCGTGCAGCGTGGAAGTTGCTCCGGCGTCGATTCGCTGTAGTCGAGGATGGAGGCATGTTGAAAAGTGCTGAGGCGCGGTTTCCTTGCACGTCCATCACTTCTGAGAGCTTATTTCTCCTTTAGGGAGCAGGAGGAAAATGTCAGAGATCAGAGCAAGGTTAATCCCTCGCTGATGGATGATTTTCATTTGCTTGCATGCGCACACACACACGCACATATCGACAGGTAGTGATGTGGTCCATCAGCATGTATGCTGTAAATAAAGATATCCATTCCACACACACACACACACACACACACACACATTCATATCACGGGTGGTCGACATTCAACTGCATCCATATTTATTAAAGCAAAATATCACCTGCAGACCCATAAATGAACAGCGAACGACTCTAATGAACAGCACGCAGCTCCCTGGAGATTATTCCAAACTGGTGAGGGGCGGCATGAACGCTGGTCTTGTGAATATCTGAACAAAGACACACAAAAACACACTCAGGCACACACACACACACACACACAGACATAGAGGAACAAACAGAGGCACCCTATAAGGCATAACTTTCCTTTCTGCTCTCTCTTCTTGTCTTTGTGTCTCTTCTGCATTTTTTTTTACCCGGGCTGTAAATGTTAAGCGAGCTGCAGGGAACAAGTGGGCGAGAAACAGCAACAACAACTGAAGCGTTTTGTGGAGGAGCTCAAGAATCACTGGAACATTCGGAAGAGATGAGCTCAATATGTTCCTCTATCCTGGCGCTAATCCGTCTGGGCTTTACATCGTGGCGCTATTGTGATTTCTTCCTTATGCTTAAAAAGTCATTATGGCTTTTCTACTGCTTGAGTGATCTAAGTGGTATTGTACTATCAGGAACTACAAGCAGGACAAAGTTTTTCTCTTTATTTTCTCCATAATACACAATACACAAGCGCACAGGCACCTGATTGGCTAATCTTTCCGTAGACTGTCTGCTATGAGACGTGGTCATGCTCTTGTTCTCGAATCTAAACCGTACAGCATGACTCACTCGATTCGGAGATTCTTCAGAAGGACATACAGTTTTTTGAGTAACTTGGTCTGCGAGTGTTTTGCAAGATTTTTTAATACATTTTAACATCCATACGCGTGCGTACTGTACTGTTTACTCTAACATTGTGATCACGTGTGTGTGTGTGTGTGTGCGCACATAAAGCAAAGGCAAGTGTATTTAGAGAGGTTCCTTGTTTAAGAAGTTTCCCGACAAAGCAGTTAGTTTCCGCTCTGTCGGGATTCTTTTCAAAGGTTGTGTTTTTACTTCATATTTTGTGTTAATTATTTTTATATGAATATTTTTGAATAATCCGAGTTCCCATTATCTCTTACTGGGAAATTCGCTTTGATACACGAGCGTTTTGATATACAAGCATGCTCCCAGAACGAATTATGTGCGCAATCCAAGGTTCCACTGTATTGTATCTCTGTCCCAGTCCTCATTTCCTGCCCCTGTTTGAGCTTTCACTGTCTTTATCTTTTTTGCTCTACCTTTAAACAAATCCCTCGTTTCTCAGTTGCTCTTCTGATGTCTCGCAGTCAAAGCACTGATTTCGATGCCGGATGACTCGAACAGATGCTGCACACGCACTTCATTGGGTTTCTTTCCATCCCTCAAGGAAATGACCTTTAGCTGCTCTTTGTCAAACACAGACAGATTTTAAGGTTTTCCACGTTTGCGGTTCCTTCCCTCAACTTGCACACTTTCTTTGAATTGCTCTCTGTGACATTTAAAGAAGAGAAGACAAAAAAAAAAGCTCTTATCCTGGCAGTGCAGCTTGGCATTCTTTAACAGTACTGTAGCCTGTAGTTGTTGTTTTTTTATTTCATGGAATCATTAAACCCCAGTAAAAACAAAGAACTCTTAGACTTATTTATAGAGATCATGGGGGGGAAAATATGGGCCCATGGTGCTCAAATCCGTCCTTAGGTAGACAAGGCAGCGGAGAAAGCTGAAGCTTTTACTGGGTTCAAACAATCAGTGCTGGAGTTTGCTCAAGATTCTGAGAAGTTCAAATAAACCGCAGCTTTAATTTAAACAAAGTGTTAAAGGTATATTCTTTACAAGCATGACTCAATTTAATACATTGTTTAAAGTTTTGAAACAAAATCAGAAAGTAATGATGTCATCAAAAAGGCATCGTTACAAAGTAACAATACTCACAGTATTGCAATACCAGCACCGAGGTATCATGATAACGCTGTATCGGGCAGTCGCTAGTGATTCCCATCCCTACTAATTTAGAATTGTTCTATACAAAATGTTTAAGTAGTTAAAACCCACTGAGCTTACTGTATATGTTGTTTATATTTCCCTGGACATGTCCAAGTAACTGCTTACAGAGGTGTTAGAGAAATTAACCGACCAATCAGGATTCCATAATCCTTGAAAGTTCCACACCCACGAAAGTGTCTATTATTAGTAGCAATCAAAATAGTTGCTGTTTCGACTTAACTCATTTGTTGTCAAACTGTCTACACTCCTTAATCTAACTACTGTACTTTACCTAAAATGCATAAACAGTTGTTTGAAAGCAACTTTAAAGGTCACATATTACAGTATACTACAGTAGGGATGGGAGTGCATTTTCCCAGCCAATCAGAATGATGCAGACATCCATGTTCAGTAACTTATCTAGCATTTATTTTTCCCCGACTAACCAAAAAAGAAGGAAAATATCTGCAAATTCATTAATTTATGACAATTTATGAGGAGGAGAAGAAGAAGAAAGTAAAGTTCATATGGATTAAAAGAGATTTCTTCTTAATAAGAATGTTTAATAGGAATGTTGCAGTTGTATTTTACAATAATTTGAGAATTAACCCAGTAATAAAAGTGGTATACATGTTAGTGCTGTGTCCCCATACTACAGATGCACAGCATGTTTATTTTCAGTTACATCTCGATATCCCCAAATAACCAGAAATGCTGTGCCGTTGCACAATAAGAGGACTCTGTTGGAGAGCTGATGACATTTTCCTTTATTATTAAGCTAATTGGAATAAATCCATTTTTTAACAATGCAGCAGAAATACGTGCCATTAAATTAGGCGTGAGGGAGAAGTAAACAAGATCCGGAGTCAGTCTGTCTATTAATCACACACGAGAGAAAATATGGATCATGTTCCATTAAAAGTCTATCAAATGCCAGTTTCCACCAGCAGACAGGGTTTCCATCTCACCCAAAAGAGAAGTCTCCAAACCGGGGGGGGGGGGGTTGGGTGGAGGGCGCGACCTTGAGATTTCAGACAAAAAATAATGTAAAGCTTTAGATGAAATCTGCAATGAGCACAAAGAACTCACCCACCCTTTGATATAAATAAATCTAATAAAACTGACCCTACATGTATGCAGTACAATTTATGATTTGATGTTGGTTGTATGCTTGAATCTGATTGGTCACTCGGTGTACTGTAGGCTAATATTAACGCTCTCTTTCCAATACGTTAGTGTTGCTATAGTAACGGCTTATCCACAGGTATTGAGTCTTGTACAGATGATGCCCCCATATTGACTAAAACGAATAATAAAAAGGTTTAGTCTTTTTTTTTTTTTTAACTTCTTTAATACAGTAATAGTAATACATATCATTGACGTGGTGACCTTTAGAGTCGGGAAGCATTTCGATAGACAGATATGGTCTTAGTCTTGGGGGATGGAGAGATAGAGAGATCGAGGACGGCATAAAGAGAGGCCATCAATTGTCAATATCGTATATTATTTGTTACATACACTAGAGAAATGACAGTGTATAAATATGTACACCCTGGTACAGCAGTTTAACACTATAGGCATTTTAAAAATGATAATCAACCCAGTCTTTGCCTGTGGAGCTACTGAAGGACACAATGCTACGGTGGCTTTTGTTAATTCACATGCTGATGAACTTTTCTTTTAAATGAACTCAACCATATCCATAACCATACCCTACATGTATGCAGTACAATTTATGATTTGATGTTGGTTGTCCCGCTACAACTCTTACGTTCATTGTGGTCAGCTAAACTGCAAAGATTCCAGTTAGCTGGTTAGCTAAAGTGATGCGTAGCAGACAGCTAGAGGTTAGACACCTGCAATGCATCTGTCACTCAAATCACCGACGCCCCTAATTATGCACAATTATTTTGCTTAATATTATTTTATCTGATGAGATCAATTAAAATTCTCCTCTGAACGGTTGTCATGAATGGGAAAACTAACTATAAAAACCAAAACTGTTTTATTTATTCATTTGTTTATTTCTGTAGTAAAATTGGACAGTGAGGGCTCTATGGGGATTGACTCATCTTTGGAGCAAGCTTAACCTAGTGGTTATTTTGAGGAACTGCAATTGCATTTCAGCACTTCTGCATTGCCACTCCAAGATGTAATGTTTGAACAACAATCAATATGAATACACTCTAAGCCAACAAAACGAAACTCGAAAGGGATTATTTTTGATGTTCAGATGTACAGTAAGAGCCAAACACTGATCAATAAAGTAAAGAGCAGTTTTTAAGACTCCGGTTAATGAGAGGATGTGAATCCAGAGATAAGAGAGCGGATTATGCTCATGATCAAAGTAATTACTTGTTTTTCCAGCAACAACAACAAGTATTCCAATTTATGTTTCATAAAGTGCCCTTACTCTGATAACACAATTTCATTACACGTGGTCAAAAGTATGTGCACCCTTCACCCATACAGTAGGTAACTTGTGCCATGAATGTGCAAAATGTGTTCTAGCATGGACACATAATAATAATAATAATAATAATAATAATAATAATAATAATAATATGATTGCCAAAAAGTTAGCAGGATTGTGTGAGGGTAAGAAATCTTGCTTTCTGTGTTATAATTAATTAAAAGAATTCAGTATCAAGTATGATTAGATACAGTACCTAGCCTAGATCATGAAGGCGGGACTTAAGTCAGTTTGTAGTTTTAGCATTTTAGCACAGTTTAAGAATGGTTTAACTAAGATTATGATAATCTTAATGATAATCTTATATCACTCTGCTTATTAAATCTCTGTTAAAGATCTCTGTTAAAAATCAATCTCTTAAGATTGTTTTAATAATTAAAAAAAAAATTTAATTAGAAAAGGTTAACGATGAGGCACATGTCACAGAAGTATCTGAGGGTTTTGTGAGATCTCGCAATGCAATGGATATTTTTTATTTTCATTATTCATTTCTATTTTTATTTCTTTTTTTCCCTCAAAAGGAAAATACTTTTCTTCTGTGGATGTATTTCTGGTGGCATATTACAGTAGTTATCAGTGTGGCTGTGCACCTCTAGGGTCAAAGGTTCGATTCCCACCTTGAGTCTGTGAGTGAAGTACCCCGTCTAATGCCCCGAGTCCCCTGGGACTGGTACCAGGCCTCACGCCTCACCCTGTACATGAAAAGCGATATAGGGATTGTGTAAGTGAGAGAGTGTGGGGTTTGTATGTCCTTTTTGAAAAAAAGACATAAAAAGAAATTCTTCCCCAAGAATAATCAGTCACATACTGTACAGAAATCCGCCAGATTATCAAACAATGCATCAGCTTACAGTATGTCACTCAATCTGACATTCTGCATGAGATATGTCCAAGCCAAGCATACAGTCCCAATGAACTGACATGTTTCTTCTAAATCAGTGTTTCTTACTCCTGACAAACCTGGCTCATCACGCTGCACAATATAACAGCAGATATATAAAGCAGAAGTTTTTCTATCATTTCACAGACGATGTTTTTTTTTTTTTTTAAACCTGTCTTTATTACAGCAAATCAAGCCAGATATACTGTACTATAATGTATGTTGTTCCAGGCCTTTGGCAGATGCTCTAGACACTTCATTACATTTCACTATAATTATAAATCCTTAATTCTGCATATCGACACATGTTAATTTATAATGCTATTGACACGTTTAACCCACTCACACTCACAGTAGTATTTAAAGGTCAAGTTGTATATTCACTCTCAAAAAGATTAATATTGCTTTCATCCCATGACTAAACACGAGTTTGGTTGTAGATTCAGTGATGCATGGTTCAGGGTGGTGCATTGCTTGCTTCACCAAGTTGCACTGCCATAAGTTCGATCCTAATGCTACGGTCTCATACAGGATGGTGTCACATGTCTATGCAAACTTCTGGTTGTCCGGTTTCCACCAACCTACTAAAAACTTGACAGTAAGTAAACTAATGCCTTGAGCGGTAAATGTGAGTGCCTTGGAGAGCCATCCAGGGCCTATTTCTGCTTTGTCTTCTCAGGGGTAGGCTGTACATCCATTATGACCAGAATAAAGTGCATTCCAAAGATCAGTGAATAAATAAATGAATATTGACCTTAATATACACTCACCTAAAGGATTATTAGGAACACCATACTAATACAGTGTTTGACCCCCTTTCGCCTTCAGAACTGCC
>JAQQZT010000036.1:3015515-3028461 GCA_030068275.1 Clarias platycephalus | reverse complement strand
GTGTGTGTGTGTGTGTGTGTGTGTGTGTGTGTGTGTGTGTGTGTGTGTGTGTGTGTGTGTGTGTGTGTGTATGTGTACAGTGTGTGTGTGTGTGTGTGTGTGTGTGTGTGTGTGTGTGTGTATGAGTGTATGTGTACAGTGTGTGTGTGTGTGTATTTAGGTGTGTGTGTGGTGGTATCAGTCTGTGAAGGCAGCGCGTGTCAGGTGAGTGAGAAAAAACGCACAGATGATGGGAACGTGTCTAATTCATCTGTATTTTACACTGAGACAGGGAACATTAAAAGAGTAAGAGCAGGAGAAGTCCACTCGCAGCACGTGTAGCAAAAAGCAGAATACAACTAAATTGGGGAGAAAATTGGGGAAAAAACAAACCAAAAAACAAACCAAAAAACAAACCAAAAAACAAACCAAAAAAACGTTTGCACTGATCAAAGGCTTTCACGTTGATCACATGCTCTGTGGCAACTTTGTAAATGTTTTACACCTTCATTCATAAGAACTTTTATCACGAATCACAGTTTGGCTTGAAAGCACCTTGTATTTTTATTATTCAAGTTTTTGTTCACATTAGCCGTGTCTTTTAGAAATCAACTGTGTTAGATGTGTGCTTTTAACATGACGACACAAATCTCTTATTGAGTTCACCTTAGCTGCTACTTTCACCCACTGTACAGAGAATTTGTGTTCTCCTCATGTTTTGAAATAACACAGATTGTTCTCCTGCTGTTAACGTAATAATGACTTGACAAGCAGGGGTTTCAATTTATTGTTTATTATTTATTTATATTTATGTATTTTATGCACAATGGAAAAGAAAAAAGCAATTAGCTTTGCTCCATGTCTTAATAGTCCCTAATGATAGTGAGGTTAATGGACGTACTGTGCATCAGGATAACTACTAAACATACTTATTATCAGATCTAAGCATATTTACCAAATTGGATTCATACAGTTTAGTCTCACTATAGAAAAATATTTTTTAAAAAGATTTTAAGGTAAAGATTTTGATATTAAAATGACAAATAATATATGAGCCAACTTATACAAACCTGCTTTTGAACTAATATTCAACAAAATATTGTAACTCTGTCTTGCTGCACTTGCTATAAGGTTTTGTGAGAAATGAACTAATTTATTATGTACCGCGTCTGCTGAGTGAAAGCTTTTGATTGATCAATATTACTATGCGGCTTCTAGCTAGCAAATTAACTTTCAAGATGCTGTAAAAGTGCTGCCTGCTTTTTTGTTATATTTTAACATCCATATACTAAGAAATAATAGTGTATAGTAGCGAAGCACCCTGCAAGCATGCCCGCTAATGTTTAATAATTAAGTGTGCATAATATTGCATATAGGCAAAAGAAATGTATATGGTAGACTTTCAATTAGAAAACGTCAAAGTCACAATAATTGCATTTGTCCCTATACAAAATATTTCAGAGAAGCCGGTCTGTATAGTACATATTGCATAATATAAAGGAATTTATATAAAGGATTTTTTTTTATATATATATAAATATCAAAACCACTCTGAACAAATAGATATATATTAAAAATATTCGTTTTGAAAGTACTGCAAGAAAGCTGCATTTGCAAATATTAACCACATGGCCTTAATGTGAACCTTTCCAGGATGAGTCCTGTGATTGTGCTATGATTCCTTATCCAGTCATCTATTTTCAACACCACTTATCCAGTGCCGGAGGGGTTAAAGCCTTTACCAGGTAACTCAGGACACAAAGGCAAAGTACAGTACACACAGGATGGGGTGCTAATTTATAACAGGGCACAAACTCACACTTACACCCACACATCACACAACCAATCATACTCTACAACAAATGTGCACCAGAACAGAACCTGTCTTTGGACTATGAGGAGGAAACCCACCCAACACTGGGTTAGCATCCACATTCCAAAAGCCGAGATTCAATCATCTAACACTGGACATGTCAAAAGTACATAAGTACAGAGTTATTATTTATCATACATTTTCTGGTGCATTCCATGGATGGGTGATAGATTAAATTGGGATCCTAGGAGATGGAGGCCGGGACAATGGCTTTGTGCTCTTTGTCTGCTGGGCCCCGTGTCCTGTGTGTTGTGTGTGGTTTTGTAAAAAGAGTGGAATAAAAAGTGGTACCCAACAGCAATGTGAAAAACTAGTGGAGAGCCAAAACACTTGAAAGCTGTAACTGCGAATCAGGCTTATTATTCCACCAAATACTGATTTCTTATATTTAGCCAAAGCATTAACACAATTTGTTTATAATTTTTTTGCATTTTGTTTTATTTAAGCTATTAAAGCCCAGCAAATACTGCATGATCTTGGGTTATTTTCATGTGTTGTGATGATGTCATTTCCTTTAATTATACACTAAATAACAATAGTTACATTTTGAATTTAGAACAGAATACTATCAGCATTTAACAAAAAATTTAATGAAACTGTTCATCTCACCAACACATGCACCTGTAAGAAAGAAAAAAAAGAAATAAGAAACTGATTATTTTGCAGTGGTCTCTCTTTTTTTTTTTTTTTTTTTTTTTTTTCCAGAGCTACAGTATATGTATAGTATATAATCAGTTTCTTATGTTTTTATATATGCAGGGTGTGTTTATTTATTTATATGCTTTAAATAATGTCACTTGCATGTTTTATATATTTTAATATGAACGCACATTGCTTACATTCATAACCCACTGCATGGTTCAGTCATCATGCCTGTGGCATAAAATTACACTCATTATTGGAGCCCTTATGAGTTTTCTATCAACTAAATGCTTCCCATGGAATAAGATTATAGTGAGTAAGTTCTTAATAGGATGTGTGTATCACCAGTCTTGTTGATAATAATAATAATAATAATATCAATATTTGATTATTTTTTTTTTTTCATCAACCTGGTGTCGGGTCATTTCTCATTTCTACAAGAGCAACACTATTTAAACGTAAAACATATAGATCTTCCTTTTTATTACGCTGTATGAAACTGAAACGACAGTGTTCTCTCTCTCTTCCTCGTTCCCCTCTATGACTTTTAGCAGTGTGCATAGATAAACATACGCCTGTCTCACATATCACCTTCACAACAGTTCTCACTCAATACTCTTCAGAAAACACCGTCTCATCCGAGGCACTATGATCGGCGTAATGGAGTTATGATGTCTCGGCAGCCATCGTAGCAGCAGGGCAGTTATTATATACCGAGCGAGAGGCTCAGGGAGGACAAGGAAACACATTTAATTTCTCTCCAGATCACGAAGACAAATTCTATTTACTGCTTGAGGACAAGGGGAACAACGAGCAGCAGCATGTGGGGGAAGAGGGAGCGAGAAATGAACGAGTGATGGAGGGCATTAATAAGTCATCCTGACAAACCTCATTTTGAACTTGTGTAAGGTCTGGAAAAGCACGCTTAAAATGGACAGTATTTATTGTTTCTTTCTTTTTCTTCTTCATTTTTTCCTCCTTTTATTATAATCTATATAATGATGAGGACACCTATAAAGCAAATAAGCTAGCGTTGTTTACAATACGTTAACAGAATTTGTTCAAATCTAATAGACACAAAAAAATAAATTTAAATCCCAACAGAAACTCATTCAAACACATTCCTTTTGTAAACAACAAAAATAATTGCTTGACCTTTATTGATTCAAGGAAGCACGCACTGCAGCTCGTTAAGTTTACGTAATTTACATCCATTGACCAACCGCTCACTATTTCTCCACCTTGATGTGAAGATCGTTGAAGGAAAACATTCCCCGGCATAATCAGGGACACGCTGCCAACTGAGCTTGTCGTCTCCAAATTTATCAATCCGAGCTCATAAAAAGGTAAAACCAGGACTCAATTTAAGGGGGGGATGTGGGGGGGCGGGGGTGTGAAGACATGATGAAAGACATGAAAGGATCAAATTATAGTTTTGACAATCGCATGTTTCAGTGCAGGTTTTCTGTTTTTATGGCTTCAAATTCAGTTGATTTAATTAAGATTACATTTTGTTAATAAAACAGTTAAATATTTCACAATCATTTTGTATGGTTAGATGTGGATCGCCATCCTGTCATCCTCCTCCAAAACAAACTTGACCACACCATCCCCCTTGATTTTTTTTACAATTCGACCACTAGGTAAAACCACGTCATTAATCAGATCAAGTTCCAGCACATATAGTGATGAATCCGCTACAGAAAAAAAAAAAAAGAAGAAGAAGAAAGGATTAGAAAAGCTAAGGATTTGCACAAGCGATAATTTCTTTTCTGGATTATGGCACCACATACATCCATCATTCCTGACTCCCTGCTAGAAAAGCTGTCAAGCAGAGACTGTTCAATTTGTAAATGGCTATCGGACTTTCTTTCAAACTTACAAAGCAGAACGCATATTTTAGATCGATTGACTTTCAAACGCCACTCGCCTCTTTTACTCACTCTATAATAATCACTTCGACTAATCTGCTCTCTGCTAGAAAAAATGTTACTATACGTCACTCGGAGAGGATCATTTCCTTACGTACAGTAGATTGTCCTCCATGTTGTTGTTGTTTTTTCCTCTAGTGAAAAATATTCGCACCTAGGGGTTGAATCAGTTTTACTGTTGCGCTCAATATATCACAAGTTCTAGAGAAAAACAACATCACTACTGGTTGACGATACAATTTCCACGTAAGGATAAATCACTAGCTTCCCACAGAAAAAGCTAATCTCCATCATTCCTTATTCTTTTCTTCTGTTACTGACTCTTTCACTTTACTGTTTGATTTATTATATATTACAGTATTAGACTCTCTCTCTTTCTCTCTCTCTCTCTATATATATATATATACACACACACACACACACACACACACACACACACACTTCCCTGATTGCCTGTCACTGAGGCTCTATGCCTAAGCTAAGACCTGAAGATATCTAAGCTGGTGTATCGTATTTGCATATTATACATATTATCTCCCACATCAAATCCGACCTCACACCCCATGACACACACTCTGACTGTGAGTTACTATTACAAGATTGTCAGGGTGACAAGCAGTTCACAGCAACTCAAGAATGTCACGTTATATAGAATACTGTAGTAGGGTTTTTCTTCCCTGACTCAAAAGTCGTCAATGCACCAGTGAAAAGTTCTACACACATACAGTGAGTGTTCAGCTAGTTTTCGCATAAAGAATAAAAGTGCTGTACTGTACAGTATATTGTCACGTTCTTGTGCAGTTTACATTAATGTAAGTTGTTCTCTTGCAACCGTGTGTATCTTATGAAGCTCACTTTGCCATTTATCGATGACCTTTGCGTCAAGCAGCTTTGGGTAAATTCAGCCAAGAGCATTTTTCTTTTACGTAATATTTACACCGCTTCTTGTATCAAAACTGGGGATCTATGTGTGAAAGGTTATTCAGGAGAGCAAGGAAGTTATTTTCCAAAACACCTTATAAGTCATTTGGTAAATAGGGGGAAATAAGCACAAGATGGATGTCTGCAGGCGAGCGTTAGATAACAGTCTATGGTTCACATCACAAAACACAAAAAAAAGATTAGGAAATGAAAAGACTTAAGTTGCATGTAATGGTAAATAGTGCCCTTTGTACTGTATACTTCAGTGTAAATCGTGTTTTCACACTTCATTTAAGGTGCCCTTTGCATACACACTGTTCACCTTGTTCACCACTTTAGTCAAATACAGTGTGCATCACTGAACACATGTTTACTAAGCAGGCAAAGGATGCTGTACATACTGTAGAGGCACCACTGGGAACAGTTATTAGTGTTGAAAGTCACATGTTACAACCAAAATCATTACATAAAGTACAAAGGCCTGGCAAAATTTTAAAAAGAAAAAGCCACCATTTCGAAAGGGTCAAATTCTTGGCCTCAAGCAAAGCAAACAGCTAAAGAGATTGGTTCTAATAATGTGTGTTATAAAAACACTGGATAAACTGTCGACTCCATGGAAGAAGTGGTAGTCAGAAATAAAATACTTGTATGACATCGCTTGGTGATGTCGCTCAGCAAGAAAATGGTAGAAAACAGCAGAGCATTCCCACACACACACAGTGTAACAAACATGCATTGGATCGGGACCAAACAAGTCACATGGTCAGTCCAGATTCACCCTATTCCAGGGTGAGTCAGGGTAAGAAGGGAAGAGCAGGAAGAGAAACACCCATAATGCATGCTGGCCATTAAACCTAGATCACCTGACTGCTTATCCAGGAGACAATCTGCAAGGACTTTTTATAGAAACGAATGCTACAGTAGTTCGTCCAAAAGTGGTCAATCATCAAACGTATCCAAGGTCTTCAGGAAAGAACAAAGATTTGTATTATTTTAAAAAATTTTAAAGAAAGAAATACAAAGCTATCCTACAGTAGTTATTTTTGCAAGTCCTTGTGGAAGCAATGGCAATATTTCAGTTTCGACTTCAAGGATATACCAGGTCCCTTGAAGCTGAAGACGTGAGTAGGTGCACTAGTCTCTTCTTCTAAAATAATCTATGTAAATAATGTAGTGCAGAGACTGCTGAGGGCTGGAATACGTGGACAAGAATTGGGAATTTGATTCTTTCTGTAACTTGGAGAAAATGCCATGACCTTAGTGAAGTCATGTGATCTGTGAGGTCTTTGAGAGGTTGTAAACAGCACCATGTTTGTAGAGGAAAACCAATTCATCAACAGGGATATGCAAGTAGGGAGTTCTAGTAAAGAGCTCTAGTAATGGACCAAGCCATGGTCTAGGATAGGAGTTTGAATATTTCAATCATGAATAAGTAATCAACAAGATGGAATGATTTATGGGAGGTAGAGAATCTGAGCTTGTCTAGCATTAAGACAAGTTACGTATAAGCTGTGTATACTGTATATACTGCATGAGGAACTGTAATTGTATCATTTATGACCAAGACGTACAGCTTTGGGGAGTAAATAGTCCTGAAGTCAGAAAAGAAGTGTCTGAGAACTTAAGACTTAGAAGGTGGATGGAATAAAAATAGAAATAAATTTGTGCAGAACCTAAAGGATTTTCTAGGGTTAGGGTTAGTCCAGGGTCCGGGTTTTATTCCTGGCCAGGTTCTCCCGGTTTTTAGTGGGTTTCATTAGGATAGTCCGGTTTCCTCCCACAGTCCAAAGACCTGCTAATTGGCGTTGCCAGATTGCCCGTAGTGTGAGTGTGTGTGTGCCCTGCGATGGATTGGCACCCTGTCCATGGAGTATACCCTGTCTTGTGCCCTACAGTAAGTCTCCTGAGACAGGCTCCAGGCCCACCGCGACCCTGAATACAGGATAAAGTGGTATAGACGATGAGTGACTGAGTCAGTGTGAACAATCGTTTATGACGTAAGGATAGCACAAGAAGACTCGTGGGAAACCTGCATAAAGAAGCTGTAAGGTGATAAAAACCTCTCCAGGTCAAGGGGTAGGATTGATCTGGTAAAAATGCTGAAAAGTATGTCAAAGCACAGCTTCCCAATACTAACATCAGCAATACTGGAGATAAGCATTAAAGATTTATAGTATTAAAGCCAGCTGACTAGTTGAGAGATGAGGAAACCAAAGACTTCAAAAGAGAGAGAAGCTTCTACAGAATGTCTGAGGTCATTTACACGGCTGAGAAGTTTTCGGCTGATGGAGTTTTAAAAAGGAAGGAGCTTTAAGAGAAAAGAGAGTGAAGTTACGTACCAATATTAAGTGAAGTTGATAATGCAGTCCATGGAGGTTTGAGATACTGTACATTCCATGTACTTGTTTTAGAATGAATAGACATGGTTTTGCAATATAAGAGGAGGCAAACAAGTAACAAAGTTTCATGCAGTTTTGAGGATTTTCTCAACATTCGTCCAGCAGCAAAGCTTTGTTCTTTTAGAGCAAAATTGAAGATAGCCAAAGAGTGGAAAATATGAGTCTGGCTTACTATGAGCCAAAAGGGCACAGTCAGTCTGGAGATCTGGAGAGAGAGAGAAAGAAGTGCAGTGGGTAACAGTGTCAGTGCCATTAAAAGCACAGATTTTCGAGATAAGAGCAAAGTGGCAGAGGAAAAAGATGGAACAGGTTCAGATTGGGTTCATTCTGAATGGAAGTATAGTGGATTGGAAGAATATTGAGACTCAGAAAGAAGTGTTTTGATATATGAAGTGGTGGTACTGTGATGGTAGAGTCCCACTTCGTGTTTTGTCAGGCTCAACCCATAAGAAATGTTCCTATCACGGCAAACTGTAGTACATACTGTAGCATAATGTACCATAGTATCACTATGGCACTTCAGTATTTCAGTATTCTGTGATATTGCCATGGTACTACAGTAGGTGTACTTGGGTGGGTACCATGGCACTTCAGTAGGTACTATGGAAGTGGGTACTTATTAATGTACCATAGTGTATTCCGGGCATTCCGATATGGTTGTTTAGTTTGTGTTAAAAGAACGGCTCGGGTCTGTGTACATGGAGTTTGCATGTTCTCACCATACGTGATGGGTTTCTTCCCATATGTCCAAGACATGCTGATTAAGCTCATTAGCGTTCTCAAATTGCCTGTACTGTGGATGAATGTTAACCGGATGTCCTCCAACAATCGTAAAGAATGGGAGTAAATACAATGGTCACCACTGGCATCCCTAGTTGGACTACAGAGGCTCCTAGATGGATAGATGGAAGAACGTTACACCACGTTCCAATTGTATTTATTTAGACTTGGCTCTAGCTTCAGCTAGTCGTGTGTCTCCTTCAAGGAATGTTTAGAAGTCAGTGCAGTCTGACATGGAGCTTGAAGTTGACCGCTGAATCGGGAGATCTGTTTAATTTGTTCGACTGTAATTCCTCCCTGTGGCTAAACAGTTGCTCTGTGCAAGCATTGCTCAGTACCTTACTATAAAAGGCCACTATACTGAGCTTACTTTGTCAAAATGGAGACAAACAGCATGTGACGTAACCTTGTCTTTAAAATCAAAGTTCGCCTCTAATCAAAGTTACACTGATTGTTTTTCAAACAATCTGTATGTCACGGTTTTGGGGCGTTCCCATTCTTGTGTCAAAGAGTGTCTTAGTCAGGATGTTGTCCTGTCTCAGTCTGGATCATCCTCACTTTGGTGTTTGCAATCAGATGACAAGCGTGCTACATAACTGTCAACCACATGTTAATCCTCCTTTATTAAGCTGGATATGAAGTTGTTTATTTCACAGGAGCAAAAGAATATTGACATTTAAAAGGCCCCAGAGTGGTCCATAATATGCAAGAGTTATTACGTTTGCATACATTTGTGCACAATGTAAGGAGAATTACTTGGCCGTGTATACAGTACATATTAAATAATGCAGTTTTGATCTGAGAAAATATTGATGTCATTTACACACATACACTCATTTTTCTCCAAACTGTTTATCCTGTACAGGGTTGCAGGAGCCTATTCCAGGTGACTCAGGGCACTAAATGGGATCAGGAAGGGCATCCGGTGTAAACCCTGGGCCAAGTTGTGCTCGGATTGAATGGTCCACTGTGTTGACCCTAATCTGCATGTCTGGGTCTGTGGCAGGAAACCGGAGTGCCCAAAGGTAACTCCACTCATGCAGTCTGGTGTGTACTGTATATACTGTATGTGACCCAATCTGTCAAAACCTACCTGAAGACATGCTTGTGGTTCACTGTTTTTAACATATAATCACATTTGGAATAGTTTTAGGTGGAAAACAGTGAAGACACCAAGCTCCCCCAAAGTGTGTGTTAATACTCTAGCTGTAATATTCATCAATTCAATTTAATACAATTTTATGTTGTATATTTACAGTCACAAACCAACTTTACATAAAAAAGAAAATTCTGAATATGAATTGGAACAATGTAAGAAGGAAAAAAAAATATTATATATATATATATATATATATATATACTGTAAATACTGTTATTACAGTCAGTTTTTAGTTTGTCCCTGCAACCATGATTTATGGAACCATAAATCAACCTCTGCTACTGTGTGTCTGTGTCCTATATGGTTTAAAAGTTCAAATATATAACAGGAAAAGTGTCTGAGTTGATATAAACTCAATGTTCACTGATGTACCTTGTTCTCTTCCAAGCAAGCCATTTTAGTGTCTATGTTAATGAGCTACTGATAAGTCACACTTTATTAGAAAAAGACCAGAGCTGAGTAGAGCTAATTATGAGGTCACATTAGGGGAAATCTAATTGGTTTATTTAAAGCCCGGGCAATACAAAAATGGGGGGGGAGGGGGGGGGGGTGGGTAGGATTTGTTTTTAATACTCACACTGTATTGTCATCTAAAAATGACAAAAAAAAATTTTTTTCCACAATACAGTAGGTGTCCTTTAAGGGCGATTTGCAGTTTATTGAAAGTTTGGAAGTGTAGTGGTAATTCGTTACCGCAACTTTACATTCAACTTTACTAAAAGTAAGAAACCAGTGCATGAGGCTCAGCATGTGGATAATGATTCAAGTGACAAGAAATCCACATTCCGGACTGGCCAATACTCTAAAATTCCCTCAGTTGCAGGGAACAAAGGGAAAGGAAGCCGGTGAGTGAGAACATGGCTCAGTTATCTCACTGTACATCACAGCAGCAAACTTAAGAACCTCGCTGAATATCTTATGAAAAAAATACCTCAATATTGAATACCTACCACAATATGATTCCTATTTGCTGTTCACAGTGAATTGTTTATGAAGCGGCACTTGTATTTGCCCTTCAGAATATCTAGCATCGCTTCTTTTAATTTCTGTAACTTATATTAGAGTTATGCTTTGTGTAATGCGCGGAAGCGTTATCTCCACCGTAGGCGCTTATCTGACTGACAGACAATCCATTTCTTTCAGTTATAGACACAATCTGCTGATGAATTGCTGCACTGGATTCTTGTAGGCCTTTGTAAAAATCTAATAAAAAAGCATACATAACTCCCTTGGATGTACTGAAGTGAATAAGGAAGCGGCTTGGTGTTACCTGAATTGGACACACTGAAATATGCTACGAATGAGGAAAAAAAGTCAGTCTTCTGCAATGAAATGTGTCAGGTGCTCCTGGCTAAGTGGTTCCAGAACATTCTTTACCACATTCACTCTTAGTTTCCCATCCATGTATCTCATCCATCCATGTAGGAACCCCTGTTCTCTTGACCCTGGAGACCAATAGTGACCATTGTATTTATTCCCATTTTAACAACTGTGGTAGGACCTCCAGTCAACATTCACACAGTCTTTTTCACACCATAGGCAATTTGGGAAGGAAACCGAATTTTAGAAGGAAACCAAACCACCTGGAGAAAACCCACCAAGCATAAGGAGAACATGCAAACTCCATTGCACACAGACGCCACTAAGCCACCATGCCACCATTCTGTTTACAGCTTATTCTGTATATTCTGGGTCACGAATTACCATGAGTTGGTTTAATATATATTGTTCGCTGCTGTTTTTTTAATCCATTTACTGTGAAAAACAGAATCAATAAGCATTATTCATCAGTATAACAGGCTTAGCGGTTAGCACTATCACCGCACATCTCCAGGGTTGAGGCTTTGAATCTTGCCCCCGGATGTCTGCATGGAGTTTGCATGTTTATTGTCTTGTGGCAAAGAACAATACATTTCCTGGGGTAACTATTTCCAAAAATAAACCTGGTTTAATTCTAGGAAACCTGGGCACCCCTGATAGCATCTCTAGCCCACACTCACTAATTCAGTAATTCTACCTTAAATTTCAAAAGAAAAGGAGCTTTTGCTCTTATGTTAAACCTGATTGTTATAACGAATGCTTAAGATATTCTAATAAATGCTATTGTACAGTACGTATGCTCGCTTGCAACATGCCTCCGTGACATCAGAACAGACTTCCACTCAACTGAGTAACAAAACATTTCACAAAGATTTAGCTTAATTGTAGAGTTTTCCTATCATTCATTCACACGGACATTGGATGCTACTCCAGACAAGGTTTTTGATTCTATAGGGCACACTATAAGTGTAAGGCCAATGTTTTTGGGCTATATTTATTCCATGGTAGGAGGCAGCTTCCCTTTTGATTGTTATTACAATACAATTGCAAGATTCTCTCAATTCCAATGGAAATCATGTGTTTTATGTGCACACAGCGACTGGAGAGGGGAACCAAAGTGAAAGCTTTTGTGGAAGCCATCTATACACCATTGATTATCTGCACTCCTTCGGTATATCTGATTTGAAAGAATGTCTTTCAAACAAAAGGTCAAATAATAGTGCCTTGCTCGCCTCCATGGCTGTAGAAAGCTTTCGTAATGGAGCTACTCTACATGCCTTTCAAAAAGTGAACAATGAGAAATTTATGTGCACCGATGGTCATCCTGGAATGGTCTCATCAAACCATAGCCCCTTGAAAAATCGCTAAGCCAGCAGAATCAGGCACAAAAGGGTCTGAATATCATAGGAGAACTCATCAAAAACTGGTAAACAGGAACTAAAGCAAGTGGATGAGTGGATGAGTGCACATGCACCCCTCTTCAGTTGCCCTTTTATGTTTGCTTGTACATGCTACTTGCATGGTTTAGAAGCTTTTAGCACTGAGCTCCAATGCATGTTTGTAATTTACTGTAATTCTATCTGTAGGCAGACTGTCATTGTTTCCTTTACCTCATCTTTTTTTTCATACCTTGTGAACTGAGCATGATATCAAGAATGAATCAACTCCATACAGTATCTGGAATGTTTAAAGAAGAGTTTTAGGCAATATTCATAAATTTGGGAATATCTCCCTCAATACCAGTGGACTATCTTATTCCAATCCAGGTGTAAATTAAGTTGATCCAATTTCTACAGTCTTCTTCTTTGTCTTTCGGCTGTTCCCTTTCAGGGGTCACCACAGTGACTCATCTGCCTCCATCTAAACCTATCCTCTGCATCCTCTTCTCTCACACCAACTAACTTCATGTCCTCTCTCACTGCATCCATAAATCTCCTCTTTG
>JAQQZT010000036.1:3005388-3015415 GCA_030068275.1 Clarias platycephalus | reverse complement strand
ATCTCTCCTCTGAACATGTCCAAACCACCTCAATCTGGTCTCTCTGACTTTATCTCCAAAACATCTAACATGGGTTGAACCTCAACACCTTCACCTCTGCTACCTCCAACTCTGCCTCCTGTCTTTTCTTCAGTGCCACTGTGTCTAAGCCATAAAGCATTGCTGGTCTCACCACTGTCTTGTACACCTTTCCTTTCATTCTTGATGATACTCTTTTGTCACATAACACACCGGACACTTTTCTCCAACCATTCCAACCAGCCTATACCTGCCTCTTCACCTCCTTTTCACACTCTCTGTTATTCTGGACCATTGACCCTAAGTAGTTAAAGTCCTGCACCTTCTTTACCTCTGCTCCCTGTAGCCTTACCCCCCTTAGGTTCCTCTCATTTACACACATTCTGCATTCTGCCTATGGCTAACCCTCTGCTTTCCAGAGCGTAGCTTCACCTCTCTAGATTTTCCTCCACCTGGTCCCCTCAATGTCATCTGCAAAGATCATTGTTCATGAAGACTGCTGTCTAACCTCATCTGTCATCCTGTCCATCACCATAGCAAACAAGAAGGGGCTCAGAGCCGATCCTTGATGCAGACCCATCTCCAAACTCTTCTGTCACACCTAAAGAGCACGGTGTGAAGGGCACGGTGTCCAATGATGCGTGCAGACAAAGTGCAGGCTGATACAGAGAGGGAGAGAGAAAATGGATCTTTAACCTCTCTAACAAGACTTTCTTTTGCTTTACACGCGTGCACAGACGTGTGTTATAATAAACAGAACATGCGCGCTGTACACACATGCATACAAACACAAAATAAAATACGCACACACGTGGTCACCGTGTTATAGTAAACAGTACACGCGTGCACGGATGTTGATTATACCAGTGAGAGACGCGCACTAAGACCCAGCAGGGGAGACGATTACCCACAATTCCTCAGCACAAGAGAGAGAAAACCATTGGCTCAGTTGTGATCACATGACGCTCAACGTCAAAACAAGAATCGCATACGTGATACATGATATTCGGTACTCGTAAACCAAGACTTATTCCTTTTCCAAGTCAAAATTTATTAAAAATCTTTCCTCGTCTTGCAGAATAGTCGCAAATCGCATTACTTGCAATCCGAGGTTCCACTGTAATGCAGTCCAGAACCTGAAAGTTACATCTCATGCAGTATGTGATGATTTTCTACAGTAGCACTTACATAACCATCTAGATATGTTCCTATGGTAAAACACAAGCCCTTTGTAATATATCAGGAGGAGACTGAGTTCTGCTCATGTTATCCAAGAAAAGGAATCTGAGTCTACACTGGGAAGACAGGTGTGTGGCTTTCCTAATCAAGTTCAATCAGCATAATCAAACACAGCTGGACTCAAATGAAGGTGTAGAACCATCTCAAGGATGATCAGAAGAAATGGACAGCACCTGAGTTAAATATATGAGTGTCACAGCAAAGGGTCTGAATACTTAGGACCATGTGATATTTAAATTTTTCTTTTTTAATAAATCTGCAAAAATGTCAACAATTCTGCATTTTTCTGTCAATATGGGGTGCTGTGTGTACATTAATGAGGGGAAAAAATTTACTTAAATGATTTTAGCAAATGGCTGCAATATAACAAAGAGTAAAAAATGTAAGGGGGTCTGAATACTTTATACTATAATACTATTCCACATAAAGACACATGATGCTTCGCCACCTTCCGCTTGAGGACGCCCCACAGGTGCTCATTGGGGTTCAGGTCTGGAGATATACTCGACCACTGACAACCACATGAACATGATGAATAGAACATGTGATTTTGCATGGTTAAAGATGTACAGTTGTTTTGACAATAATGGTGTTCTGTTGAGTTATTTCCAGAGGACAGTAAATGTAAACTGTTATACAAGCTGCACATTGACTACTCTAAAATAGATCCAAGTTTCTATAGTGTTGTCCTTTTAGGAGATATACTAAAATGTTTACTGGATGTAGAGGGGTGTACTCATGTTTGTGAGTGAGTGTACGTCTCTGCATGTCACATAAGATCTAAAAATGTTTGTATTATCTGCTGCAAGTCTCAGCATATTGTGCATTCTGAGCTGCTTTTCTACTCACCATGGTTGTACAAAGTGATTATTTGGGTTAGCATAGGTTTTCTGCAAAGCCTTGATCATCAACTAAAGCATTTTTGCCTGCATTTCCTGCATCTTTTTAAACTTAAACAATTGTGTTGTGTGAAAATCATTGGTTTAATCAAGTATTCAAACGTATTTATCTGAAAACAATAACAACACTTTTTGTTATGCACGTTTATGCACTGTCTTGCTGCTACATGATTGGCTAATTTTTTTAAAGTCTAAGCTTAATTTTAGGCATAATTTAACCTGTTCAATCTTTGACATCAAAGAATAAAAATCATCCCAAGTCTAATATTTTTTTATGCCAGTGAACAAAAGTTTCTTTTATCTTCTATGAACTAAAAAGAGTTTTAAATAAGGAACACGCTACATTGTTACGTGAGAACACCCATGCATGACCGAGCAGCAGAAAGCAATCAGGGAAATAAAGAGAACCATAAAGTAGCTTGACTTGGTTTATGGCTCAGGATAAAGTCCCAGAGAAAGAAAAAAAAAAAAAGCCATACACTTCAATTACAATCTCATTTGAGATAACCGAGCCATATAATAATGCCATTCAAAGTCAGTATTGCTTCCTAATCAGCAGATGACGAAAAAGTCAATTCATATTTTACGAACTGTGTCACCTGAAATTCAAAAGGGACCGCAAGTTCTTCAGTTACAAATCAATCTCGCACAAAAGCCGTGAGAATTATGACGGGCACGAGTGGTTTCAGCGGATTTGATACAAATAAAGCAATCAGAAAAGCTATAATGGATAAACCTGTCCCTCACTTTAAAGTTAATCACTTAATAACATGAATGTTCACACACACAAACACATGCTTATTACATGCTCACACTGGAATCCAAACACACATCTGTTATTCTTCATGCCTCTATTGTAAGGTTTGAATAAACAGACTATGTTGATCCATTTTCTATAAAGATTTGCTACCGTATATAAAGGAAAGGTCTGGGATTAAAGGTCTGGGATTGACTCCCAGCCACTTCTGGGAACATCTAGTATGTCTGTTTGTCTGTCTGTCTGTCTATCTATCTATCTACAGTATCTATGTTTGTTTGCATGGAATTTGATTGTACACCAACATCTGTTGAATTTAGATTTTTTTTCAAGGTAGATTTTTGCTGATATACGGGTGTTTTCAATTTAAATTTCAAAACAGCATATATTCTCTTCCCGTGGGCAGATTACAATGAAACAAAGCCTATATGTTACCTAAAGCTTGAACAAATACTGTACATGTCTGAAAAACCCATTAAAACTCACGTTTTTTTATGTGATGCATGCACAAACAAACAGACAAACCTTTTTTTGTACAGACACGCCAACTTTACAGGTTTATGATATGTATAGATATGCAGTGGCTGGAAGTGCACTCCATGTAGGGGGTGGGTTATATGGGACTTAGGGTTAAGGGTCTTGCCCAAAGACCCAACAGTGGTGACGTGAGGGTGGCAAGGCTCGAACCCCCACCTCAACTGCCTTAGCCACCACTGCCACTTATTTGCTAGCTACAGTATATATTACTACTGTATTACATGAGCTCTGGCAGTAGATTGTTTAATTTAGATTATCTAGTTTTCTGGAAGGAGCTTTTAAGTTTTCTTTAGTAAGCTGTATTTTTTTCTTATTACCTTCCGTTAAAATAAATAAAGAGATGCGGGGTGAATGAGCGATAGTTTATACAGTAGTTGATAAAATGGAAGTGATCTATATCATGGTCCCACAACATTAAATGTCACTATATACAGAAATTAAGGCACAAAGTTTTTTTTTTTTTTTTTGTAAATAAATAAAAAAAAGCAATTGTTGAGAAATTGATGTGGTTTAAGATATAAAAAAAATTTCCAAGTCCACTTCACATCACAGCACCTTATCATTGAATCATTTATTATAGTTTTAAACATCTCCATATATCATCCCATATGTAACCTTTATTGGTTTAAAACCATGGCGTTGTTACTTATGTCCAGTTAATAAGAAAATGATTTAAATGTTGTGTGAGGAAACAAAAATAAATATGTGAGAATGAGGATCAGTGAACCTCCAGGTCCAGTTTCTGTAGTGGTTCATGTTGACGCTACATTCTTTTTTTTTTTTTTTTTTTACAGTTTTTTTAAAACAAATCTCACGTACTTGACCCTTAAAAATAACCTCAGTAATTTAGCATTTATTTTGATCTTACTGAACCATCTGCTGCAACAAGCCAAACATTTAATTTAAAAACAAAGGATTTCATTTAATCCATTTATTTATTTTATTTATTAAATTATTGCAAAGTAAATTAGCAAAAATAAAAACTTGTCTAGCATCTCATTAATGTTAACAACATTTGCCTGCAGTCTGTCCTGCACAGGAGCTTAGAGGAAGAATGTTTAAATAAATGTAAAAACATTTGACCTGCTGGAATTCATAAAACATCGAATGATTAAGAGGAAAATGCATAAACGTGGTCAAAGCTGCATATTCTAAGAGCTGATTGGAATCTCTAGATTAATTATTCCATTAAAAAACTAAATAAATGCGCCTCTCATAGCTCTCTAAATTGCTAACTTATGCAGCTTGACTTATATAGGGCACTTATAATGCAGAATTCATTTGTCAGTCATTTTTAGACATTCTGATGGGTCTCCCGTGTCACATCCCCAGCTTGTGGTCCTTTTTCAATTGTTGTATTGGCTGGGGTTTAAACAAATCAAATAGGTTTTTCCGCCCATTGTGACCTCCTATAAGACGAGCCCCTCCCTTGGATTGCTTACTGTTCACTGGAGTCTTTGGCTCACCTTTTTATAATTTGTAGTGGTTTAACAAGGCGGAGTGAAACATGGACACCAGGTTCCAAAGGGAAAGTGCTCGTTAATTTACAGAGTGCAGAGAAATAGGCAGTATCTCACTGTAGCCCGCGCACACACACACACACACACACACACACACTGCGATGCACTACCAGCTCGGCTGAGCTGCCCAGAGCAGACAGGAGTGACCGGATGGTGTAGTCCGTCAGAATGCGACCTCACAGTATCGCAAGTCTGTAGGCACAGTACATAGTCATGAGACAATAAACAGAAAAGACCTACTCGCCAGACTGGGGAGTATCTGCGGTCAGGCCTGGTGAGTTGGGGTGCCTCGCCTATTCCCTGTACACATCGGAGCTGTCCATGGTGCCAAATACTGTACATACTGTTTTCCTTTTTTTTTTTTTTTTTTTTTGCATGCAGATCACAATTCCATATTGAAAATAAAAGTTATTTTGAGTCCGCCTCTGACATACAGCTTCACTGGGCATGGTGAAGAAAAAGATTTGCACTAAACACTAAACACATGGCTTCTCTTAATGAGGATTGGAACAACCTAATGAGATGCCAATCAGTAAATCAGGAATGAACAAGATTGACATCTCAAAATTAAACCTACCAGTGATAGTCAGAATCACTTGGAGGTTGTTGTAGTGTAGGTGTATTGTAATTTGTGTGTTTTCAATATAAACTGTGAGTGGAATACTGTTCGATTCTTTGCTCTCATTTCTGAAATTCCAGTTGAATGTTGGTCTGATGTTTAAAAAAAAAAGGCTTTTAATACTTAAGTTTCAGAATGAGAGTCGGTGTGTGTACAGTACAGTATGTTAGTGCATGTCAAATTATGTTGCAAAGTAAATTCATACACAATGTTACTGTTTTTGTTACAAGAGATTAGACAAACCAGAATAGCTGCAGTGAGATTGCCTTGCTCTCGAAATTCATTATGTAAAATATTTAAATGCGTTATGATGCTTGTGATAAAGTGTTGAGAGAAACAAAGGGTAAATCAGTGCTCATAACTTGATTCTAAAATGACTTTTTTGACCTGATGTCAAGTCTGCCATTTAAGCACTACACCATTTTTTACTCCACTAGGTGTATAGTAACTTAGTCCTAGCAGCCCTAGCTGGAGGCAGGTGTAAGTTTGTCAGGGTCTAGACAAATGTCTGCAGATTAAAAACTTAGGGCATTTTGCCAGTGTTTGAGTCATGATTATACTACATGATTATCCTAGCCAAGGCAAGTCAGGAAGAAAAGTTCCAAGAGACTATCTTGGGTTTTCAGGAGGCTGACAGGCAGGGAGAGCAAACTTTACAAATCAATAAACCTGTCTGGATGGTGTTCTGTCTCCTTTTCTCTGCTTTGTGCCCTTTGCTCTGTCTCCACACTATATGATTCATGCTAGCCTCTGCTTCTTCATAAGCTAGCCATGCTGAGATGTACTGTATTGTATGTTATACAGCTACACCTGCCTGGGTAAAAAAAAAAAAAAAAAAGTGTACTGCCAAGTGCACAATGTACTGTAAGATTTCATTTAGTCACCATTAGCTTTGATTACACACACACAATGTGGTGTGAAAATGATTCCTCATGCTCCCAGAATAACTCTTTCACAATTTTTATTCTGGAATATGGCCGTGGTAACAGCAAAAAAAAAAAAAAAAAACCCAAAAACTTCATAGATGTGTCAGGGGTGGCTCAGTGGTTAAGGCATTGGACAACGGCTCGGAAGGTCCCAGGTTCAAATCTGAGGACCACCAAGTTGTCCCAAAGTTGCCAAAGTTGAGCCTTTGAGCAAGGTCTTTAACCCTCAACTTCACAAATGTATATGAGAGATCAAATGTAAGTCGCTCTGGATAAGGGCGTCTGCCAAATACCTAAATGTAAATGTAACTGAAGCAACTGAAGCAACCCCAGATCATAGGCTTGTACACTATGCATGATGTGTGCATCGTTTCATGTGCTTCCATTCTTCCCTTGACACGCCCATCGCTATGAAATAAGCTCATTCTGAAATCATCAAACCGCATGCTTTTTTTTTTTCCTTCTTGCTTCTTAGCAGATTTTGGTTTTCTTAGCCGCTAATTATGGACTCACTTGTTTAGTTTCAATCCTGTGTTCTCATCACATGCAACTTCACCAAGCATTTAAGTGATCTCTGTTCATGATTTGACCATATTTCTTCCATAAAGTTAATGGTTCAGCACTATGCTTTCAGGCTTTGATAACATGTTGAAAGGTTCTTAACAGTTCCAGTCATTTCAAATCTTCCTAACTGTTTTCTTTCCTTGATGCAGCTCAATAATTTGACCTTTCTGAAATGGTGCGTTATATTTATTTATATTTTTGGTTTGTTCGGCAGTGAAACATAGACATAACTGGTGGATTATTTTATCCTTATTCATTAATTTTTTTTTTACATCCTTGAAGATCAGCATTATTCAGGAGCGATGCAGAATTTAAATCTAAACGTGCTAGTGTTCCAGGGAATGTACTGTACCAGCAATAAAAACTCCAATAATTAAAGTTAAACCTCATTTAAAGGTAAATCTCAGCCCTGCGTCCTGGTCCTGGAAGTTTAAAGCCACAAAGCAGCACTATAAATATGTGGAATCTAAAGATGACATCAATAAGTGATTCCAGCAAGTGCTTAAAGAAAAGAAACATGTATCACAATCTCAAAAGTAATGTTCTTGGCTTCCTCTTGACATTTTGCTTTACTCTTCTGCTTTGAACATCTGCTTTTAATAAGGTGCATAATAAAAGAAGCCCAGTATCTAAGTCCATCCCTGATATCCTGCACAGTGCGACTGTGAGCTGGAATAATATTTCACTTTAATACTCAACTCTCAGGAGAGTCCTTCTTACAGAAGTTCTTATCATATATATATATATATATATATATATATATATTTTCATGTCAGAATGTGTAGAAACTGAGGGAAAGCTTTAGTCATCCATAATCAAGTAAAAAAAAATAAAAAAAAAGAATTGTCCAGGCGCCTTAAATGTTTTAAGTAAGAAAAAGTACTTTAGTAGATTTTAATTCTCTATGTAGATACTCTCTCCTATATATATATATATATATATATATATATACACACACACACAAAATAAGTGTAGGAGACACACACACACACACACACTTTTTTATGTGGATCATCAGTCTCAAAGCCGACTGTGAAAGAAAATGGGACCAACTTGGCTTTGCTTTGTTCAGGATGAAAGTTTGAGTCGATAAATTGTTCTTATATGAGCTTTTCAGTCTGTCTGAAACCACAGTCTTGCCCTTTTTTCTGAGCGATGCTAGAAGCATGTCATACAATACTGTATTTATACAGATGTAAACAAGCAGACATGGTAAAGGCATCCACCTAGGCTGAAGGATTGAGCTTAAATCTATACATTAAAAATCATATTTAATATGTTAAATCAGTATTTTTTTTTCTTTATTTCTATAAGAGATACATAAGAGATTTATTTTATCATATTTTTAGTTGGTCATAAGTCTGTTGTATTTTATGTTACACATACAGAAAATGTTTGTGCCAAAGAAGCTGCTTCTGAAGATGATGCAACATGGAAGTGACCAATCTTGCTTCTCTAAAAATTTCAAGTTGTTAACGCGATGCTAAATGCGATGATTTTATACAGTATGTGTCCCAAAAACTGCAATTTATTTCTGCGTTCTCCTGTCTCGCTTCAAACAATCATCATTTAAAATGCTAATTATTCATATTTCTTTATGAGTATTGATACTAAAATTGGTGTAAGCTACTAGAAGCATATGACCTGTAAAAATTGTTGCTTAAATAGTTTTGTTTTGGTAAAAAGCAAAAAATCTGTAAATCAGATCAATTTGACCTGATGGTGTCCGTAACCAGGTCAAATTCATTTTGAAATATGTTAACAATTTTGCATTTTAGAATAATACACTTGTTCAGGTTTATTTTCTTTTCATGTGAAATCTTAATGAGCAAACTTTCATCTGAAAGACAATTAAAATCATTGAAATTTTTCGATTTAAACAAGTTACTGACACTACATAAAAGTCCATACAATTGCATTCAGCAAATAGTTTATTATTATTTAGTTTCTTTTATCTGATAAAAATATAAATGAGCAAGGCAAGCGCTCCGACCCCCACTTCCCATCTGGGATCTTAGATTAAATTAGATTAGATTAGATTAGATTAGATTAGGTTAGATTGGATTAGATTAGATTAGATTGAATTAGATTAGGTTAGATTGGATTAGATTAGATTAGATTAGATTAGACTAGGTTAGATTGAATTAGATTAGGTTAGATTAGGTTAGATTGGATTAGATTAGATTGGATTAAATTAAATTAGATTAGATTAGATTGAATTAGATTAGGTTAGATTGGATTAGATTAGATTAGATTGGATTAGATTATGTTAGATTAGATTAGATTAGAGTGGATGAGATTGGATTAGATTCAACTTTATTGTCATTGTCCAAATTACATGTACATGTACAAATCCAATAAAATGCATCTTACCAGAAGTGCATAAGTGGCCTATTTACAATAAATAAATGAACAATGTGGTAAATGAGGTTATTTCTAGTCAAATGTTATGAAAACTGCAAATGAAAATGTGTTGTTTTATTGACAGATAATTTTGCATCTTTCAAATATTTTATTCCTAAACACTATCAAAAATATCTGCCAGTAGAACAAGGCATTTTTAAGAAAGAAAGAGACTTGCGATTTTAGTAACATTTGACTAGAAATACATATTTTATTATTTTTCAGTCTGTTTGTGTGAGCGCTGAGGCACCTGAAGCACCTGCCTAAGGGGAGAAGAGTGAATAGTTCATGATTGGGCTGAGAGGTATTTTTGATAATGCCTCTCGCCCTTTGCAGACAGCATTTCTTGTAAATGTCCTACATGGTGGGTAGCTGAATACCAATGACTCTTCGGTAGTGAAGCTGCAGTACAGAACTAAACTGCAGTTTGTGAGGACGCATTTAATGATACAGTCATAAAACTGTACGCACCAGGGCTTGACATTGGCACCCGCCCACCCGCCAAATGCGGGTAAAATTCGGCTGTGGCGGGTAATAACTTTAGT
>JAQQZT010000036.1:2991551-3005288 GCA_030068275.1 Clarias platycephalus | reverse complement strand
AGTAAAAAGGCTGAATGGCGAGTGACTCCAGAAATCCACTAGCCACATTGGCCAGTGAGCAAAAAAGTTAATGTCAAGCCCTGGTACGCAATTTGGGAACGCATCTTTGGGTTGAGCTCTAGGTTATGGTGAAAAGAGAGGAGGAAGTATAAGAGAGGGGACAATTCACATCCCTGAGGACCTTCAGTGCTAAAGGGTAAGATTGGAGAAGGTGAGCTTGTCATCTATCACAAACTAGCGAAAGTACCCTTAAGTAAAGAGTTTGTAGAAATAATTAAAGGGTTAAAGCTAAAATAATCTGCTGAGCTTTAATGTAATCAGTGATATTATTATTATTATTATTATTATTATTATTATTATTATTATTTCTGGTTGAAGTCCACGTACATGTCTGTCTGTCTTTCTGTATGGTAGAACTCTCTGTCTAACTTATTAATACAAAGAAATCACATTCTATAAACACTCCCTGTTCGGTAATCGGAGAGAGAATCACAGATGAAAAATGGAAAAAGGTTTGTCTTGAAACGACTCCAGCGTGTTAAAATTCACTTCAGCGCTGTTATTTCAGCCAAAGTGAAAATATGAACTAATCCCAGTCAAAATATTCACTTTATATTTTCTAATTAATATCTATTGGTGCAGGTGTTTGTTTACATTGAGACAGTAGCGCATTAGTAGATTATTTTAAAGTAGATTATTAAATCCTCCACATAACTGATCATAACATCACTTTTACTCAACATTTGGATGATTTAGATTCAAGTTAAACTTCAGGCAGATATCTAAGTACTGCAAAAGTTTATTTAAATTCTGTCCAGTGATCAATTTAAGACACACCCACAGTTTGATGTATGCGCAGTACTCTGTAAAAAACTTACGTTTTTTTATACATACAGTAACTGCTAATAGCTTCACTTCTACCCAACATTTTGATTTTATTGAGGGCTCGGGTTCAATTTCAGTCAAAAACTAAAGTACTGACAAATTTTCATTAAATTCTGTCAAGCCAGTTTTGTGTGATGCTGTGACAAAATCTGGCTGGACAGACATACAGACAGACAGACAAACATAAAATTTTCAGAGTCTGGTTTCTGGTCCTCCAGTGTATGAAACAAAGATACCATTAAAAGTACCATAAAAATCCATCTATCTATCTGGATCATTTATGTGCTTTTATTCCGAGTAATCTGTCCCAATGTCACTTTCTGTCATTAAGCAAATTATTTGCAAATGCATGCGTTAACATGATCTAAACATCACAAAAGGTTACACCCTATATTTAACATTTATCATTTACTGAAACTGATGCTGCATCTTACTGGAAAAAGATTTCATTAAAATGGGTCGTGAAAATGAATGCAGTGATTAGTTTGACCTTGCTTCATTATGTCATGCATAATTATAGTATATAAAAAAATTATAGCCACAAGAAAAATGTTTTAGTACAGAATCCAGTCCTTATGCTGTATGTGCTTTCAAATGTGTGTTTTCTTGCCTCGCTTGTGGGTTAGCTGGAAGAATTAAACTTTTGTTCATCTGTTTGAGTTGATTGAATATGAAATCTCATAGCGTCATTTTTTTCAACTGACACTGATGATTGCCTCAGTTGAAAACCTAATTATGCGCAAAGTTCCACCCCAACGAGATGCATTTCAACCCTCGGTAATGCAATCTGGATCCAGCTGATTGATTGACTTTGAAGTCAAGGGTCACAAATGGATATCAATTGCCCTGATCAAATCGGTTATTTTCTCAGCACAACGCTCGGGTCATGACAGATTGCCGGTCACGCCATGGGGCAGTTCTGGGGCTCCAGATGTGCATTACGGGACTGTGGGTTTACAGCTAAATGCTAACACATGTTCTCCGCGCCCTCCCGGGCAGGCACAGCAGGAGGAGGAATAGGTTGTCCTCCTACATCCGGCTGTCTCGGGGGAGCAGGAAACCTGGAACCCTGGACCGCTGTGTGCTTCCCATGTCAGCACGCTCCCTTAACATGTAAATCACCGCTGTTTTTACATTCCCTGTAAAACATAAATGTATGAACGCAGTCTCCGGTTCAGGCTCGGTCAAAGTCGTGCAAGAAGGAGGGAGGAAGAGAGGGATGATTAGAGGTCTGGAGCAAGAATGTGGAAGGCTGATGTAAAGAGGGTAAGGCACAGAGGATGAATAAGGTTGGGGAGAAGTGCAGGAAGGAGGGGTGGCTGGGGTGGGGGGGTGGGGGGGGAACAGGAAAATGGGAACAGAAGGAAGGATTGGGTGAAGGATAGCATTTACCTTTTCTCCTAGAGAGATAATAGGCTCTCTGGGGCGCTATAAAAGTTTCATTCTGTCCCACCTCCTGGCAGGCAAGAATAATGACGGTGGCGTTTCAGGTCAACAAGGTCACAAGAGTGAAGACTCGCAGCACAAGTGAGCAGCCAGCCAAGGCGGATTTTGACAACGTTTTTACAAAGCAGGTGAGTAAACATGTCTGCTCAATGACCATTGTGCTTTGAGTCATTTTTGAAGGATACAATTTCTTCAGCCAGGGTCACATTTATCATATACAGTAGGAGAACCCAAAGCAGGAAGTTGTCTTTAATATATTTAGGATGTACCTCATGGGTTCTTTACAGCCTGAACAGGAGAAAATGAAAAAGATTTAAATTCATATTACGTTGATTTCTATCTAATGCAATCTCAACCGGCTCCTCATGCAGTACGATGAAAAACCAAATCTCACACTGAGCATTTTGTCCTGCTGAGTCTCAACAGGAGATCAAGGCGAAAAAATATCTTCAGGTTAGTAACCAGAAGAAGAAATAGTTAATGTCGCAGTTAGTTTTAGTAATATGATTATATTCTCATTTGAATTCACTACAATGACGATACTGTATTATCTTGTGTCACCAACGCAAAAACCTTGAGAAATTCGTTCTTTTTAAAAGAAATGTATATATATTAAATCATTTGTAAAGCCAGTTCCTTTGAGGAACACAGAGACATGCTTGAAAGCAGCAAGTCACGCGGCCATCAAAAAGGGAAACGAGGCCATGGGACCATTTGTTTGTCAGTAGGGGGGGGAGCGGTGGTCATGCTGAGAAGAAAAAAGATTTGAGTAGCGAGAGCTCTGCGCTTCATTCCGCATTCTTTTTGATCCCATCACAGTGACCAGCCCGGTGAAAACTATTTCTGACTTGACCTCATGCTTGGGAGAACTTGAGAGATTATAAGCTCTACTGAGCTCCGCTTATCCACTAGGAGATCTTCTGGCGCATGGATGAATATAATCAATGATTAAAGAGAGACGCGTTGACACCTAGGATAAATAAATAAATAAATAAAACTGTCAAGTTTTCGAGGGGTTCGATTCTCACCTCCATTTTGTTTGTGTGTATGTGGAGTTTGCCCACAGTGTAAAACCTGATCATCCCGTCAAACTGTGTACTGATTTTTGCCCTTTCTTCCCCGGGCTAGGCTCCATTTTTCTTAAACTGCACATTCCAAGCTATTTTTATTTATTTATATTTTTAAACTATGAAGGTTGTTCAAGTCAAACCAGGACTGTTGATTGTGCAGAATAACAGAACACAGACAATAAAACCTTATTTATTTTTCTAGATAATCTCCTGCTACACACAATGTTTCATTAGTGCTTGGATACCATCATGGTGGAACGTTTTGTTAGTACGGCGAATGATGGAGCATAATAAGTGCTGTTTAATCTAACAGCCTGCTTCATGTCTGAAATGCTGGCCTCCCAGGAACTCCTTTGATGGCTCAAACATGTGGAAATGGATTGGAGTGGGGTCAGGACTGTACAATATCTCCCAGCTGAGTTCCTGTAATGTACAAGTGGTGATGGTGAATGATTGTGTGTACAGTTCACACAGACAGATGCAAGTTGGTAATAAATTATCTGTTGATTATTAAGGATCAGGATCGAATGTTCACGGGAACGACTGCAGCGGGCTCCGAGCCACCTTGGCCGGGATCGGCGTTCATGAGCGTACGGCTTTCTTTAAAATGTTTGCTCAAATCTTTTACTGTGGCTAAGAGTCTCCTCACCGTACTGGGCTTGAAGTCTTCTGTAAATGTCAATATGTTTCACACTTTCATTCATCAATTCAAGTGGCAGTTGTACTTATGAACAATTCCATATTTTTGATTTCTCCCTATTTTATTATTTTATTTATATTAGGTTATATTTAAATGAGATCATTGATTCTTGTTAAACTCAGTCCCATCCACGTGGTAAAACCACAGCTTGACATGTTACTCCTCTATCCTGAAGACTCTTTGTCATTGTCTCATTGTGACAATTGTTAAAAGCGTTATACAAATAAAACTGAATTGAATTGAATTTCCTTTAACACTGAAAACAAAATATAATGTTTCAAGTGAAAATAGATTGAATATGGGCAAATTTGGTCTAGGAAGATTATAACCCAATTTCAAAAAATAGTTTTTCGCTTAAGATTAAATTGTTTGTTGTTGTTGTTGTTGTTTTTTTGTACTGGTAGACAAATTTCCTCATTTTAGTCTTTTATTGCTATTTGCCAATAGAACCATTCAATACAATTTCAAACTTGAAATGAGTAAACGTTATATCTTATATAATAATCTTATAGTTGGTCTTATAGAGCTCATAATAGGACATCTTAGGTCAATGTGAATCTAATCAAGAAATATTCAGTTGCTAAGACACTGGATCCTTCTTCCATAAATGCAAAAAAAAAAAAACATATTTACTCACAAAAGATGTATGTAGAGCACCTTTTAAATAATCAGACCAGATTAAACAGCACTGTGGTAAAACTAATGAGATTCATTATTTCAGGATGTCTTTAAGAACATCAGAGCTTTGTGTCATATTTGAAACATTAAAGCCTCATCTTCAGAGAACCCTTTGAATAACTGCGCTACATCAAGCCTACAAATAAAAACAAATACTTGGGAATTTTTCCCCCATAAAATTATGAAAATAGACGAAATCTTTAGATAATTTAGATTATAGCTGCGAAGGCAACAAATACGTCTGTAACTTATTGAAATGTTACAATTGACAACATACTGTATACTAAGTGCGTAAAGCAATTTTGATATAAACTACTCAAATAGGGCTAATAAAGCTCTCTGTTAACAATGACAGATGAAAGTCCTCTGAAGGTGCGCCGTGGAATCTGGAAATTGTTCCTGGACGCAGTACAAATCAATTGTGCCTAATGTGAAAACGCCCTAAATCCTGCAATGTAATGAGCTAATCAGTATTATTCACTTCACCTGGTATGGCTAGTGGTGTATGTTAATATTTTTGTTTTATATTCCTTTGTTTTTTTGTGGGGTCTTGGTTATACAGTACTTGTTGTTGGTTAATTGTCAACTAAAAAAGAATATTTGACCAGATCTTTGTAACACAATATACTGTACAGTACTTGCAGCCAAATTGCCCATGCATGTGGTCTGTACATGATGTTACAGAGCACAAACTTTTCTTTTCTCTTTTTTTTAAATTTAATGATATTGGCAGCGCGGTGGCTCACTGTTGCCTCACAACTCCAGTGTCCGAGTAGTCAACAGTCTTATTGCCAGAGTATGTGGCTTCTAAATTCCCTCCATTTTACTGTAAGCACACCCTGGGGGGATAAGTTAAAAGTTCAAAACATGAGAAATTTAGGTAGTGTGTACAATGATGTCAGAATCCCTGCAGAAGCTCAGCAGCCATCGATTTTCACATAGCACAATAGCAGTTTGTAGAAAAAAAAAAGAAAAAAGTCCAGGTAAACACAGCAATTCCACAGAATATTTCCAGCAACAAATTTTTTTTTTTTTAAATCAGGTAGAAGTAATGAGCTCACTGCCTGGGTGTCTGGGAAAGTCTTTATTGGAGCGCACATGTGCTTTGTGTTACGGAGAAAGAGCCGATGGATACGTGGGTGAGCTCCAACAACAATAAAGCCGACCTTCATCTAGAACCAGACTCATGTAGATCATTTCATGGTGATTTTTACAGTAACTTTATACTTCATATGTGAAGCCAAGTCTTAAAATTGTTTTATATTTTAAAACCGTTTGTGATTACACTGGGCTTCATTTATCAATCCTTTTAGTCAAGTTTTGTGTAAACATTTAAACTAAAGAGCTGTGAAAAAGCTTCACACCAAAGTTTCCACTCTTGCATTTTTTCACGCCCACAAAACTCCATAGAAGGCAAAGCTCACAGAGTGCTGGAAATGACAAAATGATTACTGAACAGTGAAAGCAAAGAACAGGAAACCACTTTCCAAGCAGTCTCAGTCACTGTATACACACAATAACTTTTCCTTGTGTCTTATGTCAGAACCAGTTACAAATGTGACTTTTTCTTCTGACTGTATTATAAAGTCATATTTAATGATATTGGCAGCACGGTGGCTCACTGTTGCCTCACAACTCCAGTGTCCGGGTTCGATCCCCCCCCCCCGTCCACCCCCACCTGCCCCCCCACCCCGTCGGGTCCGTGTGCATGGAGTCTGCATGTTCTCCCCATGCTTTGGGGGTTTCCTCCGGGTACTCCGGTTTCCTCCCACAATCCAAAGATTCCAGTGTTCTCAAATTGCCCATAGTGGGTGAATGTTGCCCAGAGGTCCTACTGTACCACGGTCTTAAAGTGTGAATAAATACAATGGTCACCATTGGCCTCCATGGCCACTAGTTGGACTACAGAGGTTTCTAGATTGATGGATGGATATTTTTCTACTCATTTTGATTCTTCACTATCATAAAACTGCGTAACTGTGTAAATCAATATTCACCCCAGTCTAACATTATAACTGTATTTAATTTTTGAGAGCTTCCTCTAAATGACTCTTAAGCAGGATATGCCTAATTTTAAACCCACCTCTTTTCAGTTGCATTCATGCACAATAAATATCTTTGAATTTTTGCATTTGAAAGGCCTTGGATGAAACAGCAGCTTGGTTGAATCCTGCTGTCAAGCGCAGAACAGAAACCATTAATACAGCTTCGAGATGAAGTGGAGGAGGAAGAAATAGACAACAAAGTGGTAAAAAAAATTTTTTATATATATATAATAATGCCACAACACAAACACTATGACGCCTGAGTGGGCAAGAAATGCAACTGTCAGAGAGGTGTCCAAAAGTTCATCCACTACACCACAGGAGTTACAAGAACTATTTGCAGAGTGGGAGAAAATATGCATTGAGGAATGAAAAAAAAAAAGCAGAAATCAATAAATGAAAACTCATAGAAGCACATCTGAGACAATTCAAATCTGTAACTGCTGCAAAAGGAGGGATAAATGCTTACTAAGAGGTTTTTTGATTTCTTATTGTATATATTTATAGGGATATTTAAATTATTTATTTTTCTTTCCGCAACAAGTCACTTAAGAAAACAATCTTCATGTTACAAAGCAGGCAAAAAAAAAAAAAAAGAATGCACACGAAATAATAATTTTCTGGAAGAAATGTACATTTAATATAGATTGTTTCATTTTAATAATAAACAGTGAGTATGAGTCTATAAAACAGACAGCACGATCTGTATAGAAACGTCCTTAATCTGTTGAGATGTGTGCCAGGGTAACACAGAGGAGGTGCAGGATTACGTTACCCAGCAGGCACTGCAAGTCACATGCCTGTAATCATTTGCACTTGTATTGAGATGGTTACTGATTGGTTTATCCGATGACTTTTATTGTCTTTCCATCTATATACAGTGTAATGATACAGCAGTCCCTCAGGACCAAACTTCCATCCATCCATCCATCCATCTAGGAACCTCTGTAGTCCAACTAGGGACCGTGTGCATGTTTACAATCACAAAACAAATGGCGTGTGCATATTTAGGTTGCATTTAAGTTTTGTGCATTAACATTTCACAGTTGTACAGTATGTATTCAAGTTTTGCACTTTTGTAGCGTCTTTGTCTTTCACTTGCTCACCCTTGTTTTGTTCATGTTCGTGGTTCATGTCAACAGTTCCTGATTTTGCACTCAGAGAGTCTCAAAGGATGTAAATATTGTTCCACATTTTCACAGTTTTCATGAATACTTCACTTCTTATGTAAGCAGTACTGTGAATAATTAAAAGAAAATGCATTTTGTTTGCATAGAATGTCAGTCTGTGGTCCAGGGCTGCTAGTTCTGCTTGGGTCGGAAAAGCGACTAATAAAACCATAAGCAGAAAGCTAGAGAATATTACGAGCTGGTTTGGGATGACATTAGGAATTTAACTTTACAATCTTCCTGTGCTTTTTAACTGGTTCATTGTCCTGAAATCCACTTCATCTAATCTTTCACATAACGCTAATTGCGCTTAATGAAATATGAAAGCTGGAATGAGAGCGGGATTATTTGAGCTGCGCTTTCAAGTCGAGCCTAAAACAGTGGATGGTACTCAATAAGGCTCCTAATTCGCCGGCCACAAGCAACGTAATTAGGATGATTACTGCTTTGTGGGATCATCTGTTGCTGTGATACCATCTAATTAACCTATTTCCAGCTAGCCATGTGCATTTATAGCCTTAATGAGCACTTTCAACGTCAACTGAGGAAAAATCATCGAACAAAGCCTGATCCCCGGTGGCCTGATTTAACAGATACAGAGGGTTATGTTTCACACTCATGATCTGGAAAAAAAAGACAGAAGGGACAGCTAATGACAAAATCTGGTCATTTCCGGACCCTTTCTAACTTGTTATGTGCTCTCGAATGCACAAAAGTACCGTAGCTCGAAATGTGTCTCAGAGGCTTGTGGAGAGATTGTGTTACACAGCAAAGATAGAAAGTGATATGCCAGCACTTAAAAAGTGTGAATGAAAGTCGGGGAAAAAAACAAACATTTATGCTAATCATGCAAGCGTATTAGTCGTGACACCACTTCTTTTTTTTTTTTTTCCTCGCATTTTCTATTTGTAGTTGTACTGATTAAATATTTAATATTTATTACTGGACAACATAGCCTGTTTGCAGCTCTCATTTTATTGCTTTTTTCCTTCTAACTTGTGGCAATTGGTTTATGTAAACTCATAATGAATGCCATGTCGCAAAAAGAGATGTGTGATCATCTACTGGACTATTAAAAACACAAAATTCTTTTTCATTTATCTACTGCATGGGCTCTTAACTTAAGCCCGCTAGTATGAGAATGGCTATGACATAGATCATTAAATATTGGTGTAAGTCGTTAAAGTGTTTGTAGAAATAGTTACAAAGTTAAAGCTAAAAAAAAAAAACGATCAACTTCACAATCAATCAAACAACATTTATTTAATGTAGTTTTATTACAGCAACCTAAGTTGAACCAAAGTGCTTCACAGCATTAAAAAATGACTATAAAGTGGCAATAAGATAGCAATAAAAAAAAAAATACAAAACAAAATAAAACACATAAAATTATTTAAAAAAAACACATGAAATTATAAAATGTCAAATCTGGTACATATCTGACACATAATTGCTCATAATTTCTCTTCTACTCAACATTTTGATTTATAGAGCAAAGTTATGTTTTTATAGTATACGTACCATTTTTTTTTTTTTTTTTTTTTTTTTGGAGTAAGCCAAGCTGTCATGCTATTGTTTGTTGGTGAGGATTGTGGCAGCTTGTAGGTGCATTACTGTCATTTCTGTCTTCTGCATACTCACTGCATATACTTCTGCATATAAAGTGTCATGTTGATTGGCTCCGTTGAGTGACGCATATAGGCCCGCCCACCTAGAGAGAAAAAAGAATTGCTCATATGAGCAGAAAACCGCTCATAACTTCACTTCTACTCAACATTTCGATTTCATTTATGGCCCAGGTTGAACTTTAGGCAAATACCGAAAGACTGGCAAAGTTTCATTTAATTCTGTCAAGACAGTTTTGTCTGGCTGGACGGACATACAGACATAAAAACTAAAAATCTTTTTTTAGAGTACTTCAATGTATGAAACAGAGAGATATCATTGTACAGACAAATTCTTTCTTTTATTCATATAAATAATCTTTAAATAATAAAGAAAACCCTGAAGTTGATTATTATGCTGTACAAGCCCATCCTGAAGTTTCTGTTAATACTGTACAGAATATGGTATCTACAGTATAAACATTAGTTTATCTCAAATTATAACATTAATTATAATTTATATAAACATTGGTTTATATAAATTATTTTACCCCATGGCAGAGGAAGCTCAGTGTTTAAGCTGTTGGACTACTGATCAGAAGGTCCCAGGTTTAAACCCCACCACCAGCAAGCACCAGCACTGTTGGGCCCTTGAGCAAAGCCCTTAACTCTCAACTGCTTATGTGCAATGAGATAAATAAATAAAGGATAAAGGCTGTAAATGTAGATCCTTCATCAGCCTGTTGTTTTTCTAGTTCTTCAATCGGAAGAAAAAAATCATGTCAGAAAGGTCAAACCTGTCTGTCCCAAAGACTACAGTGTTTGAATTTTAAACAAACAACAATCTGTTGTTTATGAGTTTGATTTTATGAGCTATACTGTATAAGACCGTATGAAGTAGTTGTTACTGTAGAAAGGAAAACATATTAGGGGTGTACATGTGATTTACATTGCAGCTTGAATTAGTGGATTAATAGAGGTGGAACATCTGGTATACAAGTGCTAATTATAAACATTCTGTTACTTATTTAAAAGAAAACTAAACTGAGGTTAAGATTAAATGTAGACAAAAGATTATTAGCTGCATTAATATTATGATAATTATGATTATAAGTAAGAGAAACATGTATATGCATATGTTTTTTTCTTTTCTTTTTTTATATAACTCTCCATGGGTTTTAATTTTTTTATTTTTTTATAAAAAAAAGCTTGGCAGAGACATCTCGGCAAGTTTAAAATTCCTGTAAAATTGCAATAAATAAATAAATAAATGAACAGGCAATAGAAAATGTCAAGTGTGAGTAAAGTGGCCAAGAATGTGTGTTACTCAGTCGCAGGGATGCCATGCATATCTTGCTCTAATACTCACCCAACCGATGAGTGGTCCTCTAATTAAAGAGTTGAATCAAGTGGAGGACATTAGAGAAAACTGTGCAGGAAATTGCACAGAAGGTTCTTCGGGGTGCAAGATTCAGTTTGACACTCTATACTTATATTTTTAATAAATTCAGACTCAAAACTGCCTTTTTTTTTTTTTTTACAACGTAGGTTCTCATTATATTGCACATAGCTGACCAAGACAAATTCTTTATCAATGCTTTACTGTATAACTGCCATCTTCATATATGAGCATCATCATATGCTGTACATGTACCCGGGTCTCCATCAATAAGCATTAGATAACCTCAACAAAGTCAACTTCAGTTCCTGTTATACTGTACAACGGCACTTTTGACCTTACAGTATGCAGTTATAGAAGGGATGTATTTATAACCGTACCTTTCGTTATCACCTAAATGAGGATTGGCTTCCCTTTTTGAGTCTAGTTCCTCTCACGGTTTCTTCCTCATGTCATCTCAGGGTGTTTTTTTTTTTTATTGTTTGTTTGTTTGTTTGTTTGTTTTTTGCTACCGTCACCTCAGACTTGCTCATTAGTAACAAACTGAAGCTATACATTTGTTCATTTATATCCATTTTTTTAATTCATGTAAAGCATCGTTGGTGTTAAATGGTAATCATGCTTAAAATGAAATAAAACTGAATATAATATAAAACTACATTTAATTAATGTGAGGTGAAATTTAATATTACTATTATTTGGCCATGCTTTATGTCTCCTCTACACCCCCTCCCCCAGCTCTTATAAAAAGCTAATGGTGAGGACTATTATTATTATTATTATTATTATTATTATTATTATTATAGCAGCAGTAGTAGTAGTAGTAGTGGTGACATTAGTAGTGATAGACGTCATTGTGGTTATATGGTTGTTTGATAGCTGAGCAGTCTAAGGCAGCAGACTCAAGGTTTGGACTTTTCCCCTAGTAATGAAGGATTCTGGCCTCCGAATGGACGTATGAGTTCAAACCCTACTTCTGACCTGTACCATTTTATGTAATTCCTATTGGGATTTAAAAGAATTTAGAATTTAATTAATTTTGAATATGTAACAGTAATAGTAGCAGTATTGTTACTAATAGTAGTATTAGTAATAGTACTGTAGTAGTAGAAATGGTATTAGTAATAGTAAATGTTATAGCTGTAGTACTAACAATAGCAGTAGTATTAGTATCAGTAGTAGTCGTGGTAGTAATGGTAGCAGTAGTAGTAGCAGTAGTGATAGGACAAAAAAGGTAAAGGAGAGGAAGTATAGTAGTAGTAATAGCAGTAAAAAAAAAAGCAGTAGTATTAGTACTGAAGTAGCAGAAGCAGCAATTGTAATAGTAGTATTATCAGCAATAATACAATAATGATGGTAGTAAAAGCAGTATAGGAAATATTATTATTATTAGTAGTAGTAGTAGTAGTAGTAGTAGTAGTAGTAGTAGCAATAGCTGTAGTAGTAGTTGTAGTAGTAGTTGTAGTAGTAGAAAAAAAAGAAGAATATACTAATAGCGTAAGATGAAATAATAGCAGTAGCTGGAGTAGTACAGTATAATAGTAACAGTAGTATTAGGAATGGTAGCAGTAATGTATGTATTATTAGTCGTGGTTGCAGTTGCAGTAATATTAGTATCATTATAATTGTTGTTATTATTATTAGCAGTAGTAGTAGTAGAAGTAGTAGAAGAAGAAACAGTAGCAATAATATAGGAAACAGTAATAGTAGAAATAATAGCAGTAGTATTAGTAGTAGTGTTAGTAGTATTAATGTAAAAGGTAGAAGTCGCACCGACTGTAACAGAAATAGTAGCAGTATTAGAAGTAACAGTAATCATAGAAATAGTAACTGTAGTTGCTGTAATACTAGAAAGTCTCACATAAATATTGAAAACATTTTAATGATCAAATGTTAAAATGTCCAGACAATCATTGATCAAAAAACAATCAAAAGCGCCGAAGTCCAATAATGAATTTTTGCATGGGTCAAATTTCAACTGCATGAATATTGCTGGTACAAGAATAGCACAAATGATTATTTCCATATAAGACCTCTGCTAATGAACCCTTCAGCATCAAACCTAAATTCTATCAGCTAATTTAGAGGCAGTTAATGATTATCACACGTGTAATGAAGCATAAAAACAGCATTTCGATCATGTCATGTGTCTCACATTTACAAATCCATGTCCTTAAAGATCCTGCAAATAAATAAGTATTGACAGGATAATGAATAAACTTTCCATTTACAAAAATAATAATAGATAATAAATAAATAAATATTTGATTTGAGCCTTTTGTGCAGTTTTGTAGGAAACCACTTCCTTCTATGATTTGCCTCTTCATTACACTTAATTGTTTCAGAAATTCAAACTACAAACTTAGTAAAAAGACAATGTAACAAAGCAAATTTATAAAGATAATTTAATTTCTATAATTAATATATATATATTGCCATGTGTGAAAAAACACACCTTAGTTACTAAATCAACCAATTAATCGAGCTGAATTTATAGTCTCAACCCCATCAGATTTAACCATCCCTTTAACCAAACTTTAGCAGCAATGTGGTGTTGCAAAAGGGTTACAAACCTTCACATTTCTATGGCTCATGTACTCTAATGTTCTACTAATGAACAACATTTGCCAGCAGTGTTTAGCTGACCAAAATCCCTTCCATCATCCATCCATATAGTCACACAGAAGCCTAACCAAGGATCTTAGATTCATCAGAAAAGGTCAGTGTTCATGATTCTTTAT
>JAQQZT010000036.1:2933072-2950329 GCA_030068275.1 Clarias platycephalus | reverse complement strand
CTCCATTTCTTTTCCTATCCACACCATGGTAAAACAATTTGAACCCTGATCCTAAGCTTCTGGCCTTGCCACCTTTCTATCTGGTCTCCTGGACACACAGGATATCCACCTTCCTTCTCTGCATCATATCAACCAACTCTCTTCCCTGTCATGGTCCCAACATTCAATGTCCCTACTATAGTATCGACCTTTATTTGGAGCATTTATGTCCATTTTCCTTTAAGCATGCTAAGACTGCCTATAATATTTTTTAGGTTGTGATCAAAGGAACCAATAATAATACTTTAATAAAGAGAGATGATTCTGCACACAGGAGTCAGTGTATACATTAATGTGAAAAAAAAATCATGAATTAAAAAAAAGTTTAATAATTAAGTGTTAGGTTATTAATTAAGGCATCAAAGAGGATTCAGTCAATAACTCAGGAACTTTCTTGGACTTCACAAAAAGCCTCTGCTGAAACCCGAGACAAAAATGCTTGATGTGTTCTTGTACCTCATTACCATGCTGTGGCTGTAGGTGATGCTGTGTTTCATTTAAGTGGTCAAATCACTCAGATCTGGTGTGAAACAAACATCTGACAGAGGAAATGTCAAATGAGATAATACACCATCTTGCTGTCACACATCCGATGTAAGTAAAGTAAGTGAAAAGTAAAAAGTAAGTAAAAAAAAAAAAAATGGAAGTATGTTATATCAAGACAATACAGTGGTTCACTCTTTGCAGTAAAACGTAAATCAGTTATTATGCAATATTATATTAGAATCATGCATTATTCACACACACACAGTCACAAAAGAATATTATGCCTGCCTTACATCAGATTATTCTGTTCTTTGAGAGCAACAGTGAACTGAATTACTTTATATTCCAAAAATCGTGCTTGTAAAATTGTTCTTTTGAACTCATTTCACAAATCGACTTTAACCTTTATCAACGCAACCGCTTGCAAGAATTCATCTGAATTGTAATAAGGAGTGAATAACGCGAACCTCCATCATGAGACAATGTTCATGAGACTGATCCACTGCTAGTTGCAATATAATTGCTAGTTCCAATGTAATGCTAAAAATGTACCTCATACCTATGTTAATGTCCTTATCATGATTTAAACATCATGCTTACAGTATACTGTACTGTAAATGTTGTGAGTGTCATGTGTGTTAGAGATAAAACCAAATACAAATATGAGGGACTTTCAAAGGCCTTGAGGGAATTGTGATGAAATCGTTTGTGATTGAAAGCATAAAACCGATTGACTTCAAGCACAGTACGGTGATGAGACGGAGAAAAAAAACAAACCCTTTGTCCATGAATGAGGTGTCTCGAAGCCCAACATTCAGCGAACATCTGATATTTGAAAAGCCGCAAATAACTTGAAGTAGAGACACGTCTGCCTGTGTGAACAGTACACTCAATCATTCCCCAACACCTCATGCACATTACTGGAACTCGGCTGGGAGTTATTGCCACGTCCCACCGTACTGTCCTGACCTCGCTCCAAGGGGTGGAAGGGGAGGAAAAAAGAAAATTAATATTCAGAATTAATTTAGCATTCATATGGTCTATTTTCTGTCACTCATTTTTCATGTCAATTAAAGTGGGTCAATTAATCTTATCGGCACTGTGATTCTAGTTTGTGAGCGAGGCAGGAGACTGGACTGGGAATGTCTCTGACTCAGAAGTATGAAATAGAGATTGGAAGCCCAACTGCGAAGGGAAGCAGGGAAAAAAAAGCAGCACACATTTAACTTTATACAGGCAATGCAATTAGTAAAATTAAGTGCACTTTGAAATGCTGAAGTCATGGGTAGCTCAGTGGTTAAGGCATTGGTCTACATTTTTGGAAAAGTCTGAGGTCATAAAATTTGTATCATTGTATGTAAAAACTGAAAATATTTGCCCAAATTATGCCTCCGGGAAATGAACGTTTGTTCTTGTTTAAAAATAGTATAGTTCCGCAGAATGTGACTAGAGGGTCAATACCAAGGCAATGTGTAGCGGAATGTCCACCAAGGGGGTTCTCATTTTTTGATGACAACACACCAGCTCATGAAACAGTGAAACTTGCGGGCGACTTGGGGTAGAAAATTCTGCCTCCACCCCCCTCTACTCCCCCCGACCTCACACCCAGTCACTTCCTCCTCTTCCATCACTTTGTGGCCGGCGTTTCAAAGACAACAGGTGGAACTTTTCCTCAAGAGCCAGCTCATCCATCATTTGGAGAAGTGTGTTGCCTTACAGTAGGTGGACGATACATACTGTAGAGAAGGACTAAGCTCATGACAAAGGGTCATTATTATTACGTTATTTTTCTTTAGCAATAATAACAATATTATCACCGTCCCTGGAATAGGACCTGTTGTACTGTAAAGATCTGCAGGCATATTTCATGCTTCTGTATGAAATTGCTCAGAATAATACAGTATATGACCAGTCTAGACAATCCAGAGGTGAAACGGTTTAGTCTTGACTCTAAATTGAGGTTGGGTAATGTCCTGGCGCTCGTCGAATTAGAAAATCAGTTTAGAAAAAAAGAGAAAAGTGAAGGACAAATGGGCAAAAGACACCAGGTATGCAGCTGTCATGACTTTGCGATTATTATACTAGGCTTAGGATTATACGTAATAAAATAGGCTTGTTTAACATCGATGTACAGTATATTACAGCAAAAGGTGTTTAATTAAATTTTTTGGAAATGAAAAAATAAAACTTTCTATTTTTTAGAAAAACCTGAATACAGTATGCACTCGTTATATAATGAGCCTTAGACAGACAGAATGACTGAAGGTAAAGCCTCAGTGGATTGTGGGTAACCACTGTCAAAGTTGAACTTGAGCTCATGAATTGTTAGCGAACTGAAGCAGCAGGTGCCGAGAGCAAAGCACTGACACAGCGTGAGTATCATTACTCAGCTCAGCAGGACGATTCTCAATGGAGTTAGAGAAATGATCGTTTCTTTTTGTGTGTGGTGTACAGCCACAACATGTCAAACCACACTGGAACAATCTGCTCTTAAACCGCATGCATAATGTATCACAGCTACATTATAATGCTCTCATATATATATATATATATATATTTTTTTTTTTTTTATATATTCAGTTATTTAAATAGAAAATGTTTACAGCACGTTTCATAAAAATGCCTTCTTATTTAGAATTACTATTTCAGGCGAGTCTTATACCAGTCCAAAGGGCTCCATGGAAGCTTGAGCATGAAATACCACGTCCCATTAGGAGGCCTGAGACAGATGAATTTATAAATGTTGCTCAACACTGAGACCATTAATCATCTGTTTCTTCAGTGAGAGAAGTATAGCTCCTGCATATGAGTGATATATAGACCGCATTCAGCCCACTTTCTGGCGGCATGGACATGGCGTGGCGTCACACCTCCCCTGCATGCACACGCCATATTAGATGGATGACTGGACTCAGATGGTAAGATTTTAGTTAAAATTTATCAATTATCAATAGGATGTCATCATCACAGCAGGCAATGAAACACTTACACATTTGTAAGTCTCGTCAGGAACATTTTTTCCCTCCAAAGTAATTTATGTTTATTCATTTGGCAAAGATTTAGATGACATACAGTATAAAAGCTGTGTTCCAGGGTCAACAGGAGCTCTGGGTTCAGTCCTAGGATTCAAAATGAGGCAAAGAAATAAAGTGCAATGACTGCAAAGAGGAAGAATTATATACAGTATGCGCCAAAATAAACAGTACTGAAATGAAAAGACGAACAATATTACCGTGTTGTCTTATCTGTGAGTTTAGTTCTTCTAAAATAAACTAACATACACACTATTATCATGTTGATTTACCGGGGTATATGTGTAATGTCAGCCACTGGCCTCCAAGTGGCGCAGTGGTAAAGTGCTCGCCCTATCATCCGGAGATCGCGAGTTCGATTCCCGGGTGATGCTGTAACCTCTCGCAGCCGGAGGTCTAGAGAGAGCTGATTGGCCGAGCTCTCTCAGGGGGGGAGGGATGAGAGGTACTTAGTTGCTCCCACATTAATCACGGCTCTACAGCCAGTCAGGGGCGTCTGTGAGCTCACGTAAGCAGAAGGAGCGCATAACGCCGCCCCCGATGCGGCGTCTGCGAGCAGTTCGAAAAGATGCATTCGGCTGGCGTCACGTGCTTTGGAGGATACTGGGCATGTGATAGTCTCCGGCCTTCCCGACTGAGTGGTAGTAAGAGCCTTAATGTGGGAGCCCCCTAGTGACGAGGGGGAATTGGACACGACTAAATTAGGGAAAAAAAAGGTTGTCACAAAATTAGACGGTTTGCTCGCAGGCGCAGCTCTTGGTGGATCGTCACAGTTGAACACACTCTCCTTTAACATTCCCCACGAGTAGGCATCGGGTTCTATACGATTGGACGGGTATGGGAAGGAATTGTTCTGACACTTTTTTTAAACTCTACGTTTTCCTCCATTGAGAGACACATTTTCAACAACAACCGCACAACAAAACTTCCTTTCCTTTTCTCGTTCCAAGATGCATGAGTTTCAGTAATGTATATGTTTAGCGCATAGAGTAGATACATAGATACATAGTGTTAGCTTTCCGCACAACGCTTCAGAAATGAAGCACTTTGACCCTGAATTGGACAAGCAATTACAGCCAATTAATAAATCAGATACAAATGTCTAAGCTAATGGTGAAGGGGAAAACGTGTTCATATGAAATCCAATGAAATTCCTCTTTCTTTATTAGCATTCTGATTAATTTTGCATAAGGTCTCATTGGGGATTAGATGTACAGTAAGGTTGTTCTGTTCATACCACGTCCTGCACCAGGGAAGCAGTACAGCATGATCCTGACCAAGTAGTGTGGGTGGGAGAGGTTACAGAGACTGTGTACCACGATGAATCTGAGTGAAAATGCAAAACCTTTTGTAAGACATGGGGAACCAGTGCCATCTGGAATGTGGCCATGAGACGTGGTAACTCAAAGGCTAAGACGCAGTGGCACGAAAGGTTGTAAGCAACACCACTAGGGCCCTTGGATAAGGCTCTTAACTATTCACTTTGAAAACAACAGATAGGTGAAGGTTATAGTTTTAGGTTACAGCGTGATATTGCTATTTGTAAATAGATATTGCTATTTGTAAAAGGTTAGGAACTCCAACCACAGATTGGAACCTCTGAGATCTCCGTGTTCATGTACACTAATAAGATTCAGTCCTTTCTTTTTCCAATTTATTTGTCTTAATTTCCACGCTCAAGTATCAAGACAATGTAAGTGCAGTGAACCAAGGATCCATGTGGAGTCTAACAGGACAGACGAAGGTTTTAAACAGGATGATTTGGCAAGACTTTGCAAAATCTTCAAAATAGAACCCACATGCTTTGATCGTGCTGAATCAAGAAGGAAACAAATAATGAACAACTCATTAGGACACTGGTGATAGAGCGCTCTGTTGGTTGGCAGTAGTACTGCTCTGGGCTGAAGATATCCAGCTAAGATCTGTTCAAAATGCTGCTCCTGATGTCACTTGGTGCTTGGAGAAAAGCACTAACTTTGATTGGCATGTGATTGACTAATGTCATTCTGATATACGTACAGGCGAGAGTAACACAATACTTCCACCACTGACAGCAGGGCCAAACATACACTTTAAGACTCCCTGTGACACATGGCTACGGCATTGTGATTTCTCAATAAGATTTCTACCTGGATTTACGCTACAATTGTTCTTATTTATATTATACCACTGAAAGTGCAGTTGACCAGAAGATACTCAGAGTGTAACAGTCTTAAAGGCGTGGACATTCTGTAGCATTAGGGTTTGTTCTACAAAGTTCAAACAAGGATGGAAGGGGTGTCACTGAACTGCTCATATACGTAGAAACAATTGACAATTATAGAAGACGTACAGTACGGTGATGAGACTCTTAGCCGCAGTAAATCATTTGAACAATGCAAACGTTTTAAAGGCGACCATACTTCTGTTACTGACAAGCCCAGCTGAGGTGGCTCAGAGCTGACAACATGAACATACAGTACAGCGAGTACTTGTCTTTAAAAACAAAAAACTATGGATAACTTGCGGACGAGACATATCTGTCTGTGTGAACCGTACACACAATTATTCACCAACATTATTGGACACATTATAAAAACTTGCCTTGACCTCCAAGCCATTTCCACATGTCTGTGCCATTAAAGGAGTTCATGGGAGGCCAGTGTTTTAGACGTGAAGAAGGCAGTTCAGGATCTTATGACTCTGCGTACTGAGAAAAGTTTCCCGATTGGTGTTTTTAAAGCAATAGTGAAACACTGGGATAAGCGGTTAACTCCTGGTTAAACGAGTTGACTTGAATGCCCCTTGTATTAGTTATGAAATAAACTGGTAAATCGGGGAAAACGGTGAAACGGTCGATACAAGATATTTTTCAGCTAAATTACAAGTATATTAAAAAGTATTCTTGTTTTTTATTAAAGTGGCTAAACCATCAGTAATACACTGTTTCAACCCTAACTACATTTCATACTGAGTCACATTACACTTCCACTGTCACAGATTATTTTCCTACAACACTATGCCTCCAAGTGTGTTATTTAAGTATCACAATTGATAGCATTGCGAAAGTGAAGATGTTCCTCTAATGTTCTTCCCACTCTAAAATCCCCAAACAAGATGGCCCTATGGCTGAGTTTAAGCGACTCAACTTGAGGCCCTAGTGGAGCGCAGTAGTGCCATTAGGAGCTCATTCTTACCTTAGGGATTTTGCAGTACACATGGAGAGAAAGAGACACATAGTTAAGATACTCATAAATACAAGCGTAATAGTGTAACATTGACTCATTTGCCGGTTTCCAGACACTCCTGCCAGTGCCTCGGCATTCTGGCTGTGTACGCAATAGGCCCAGACGTCTCGCCTCCTTCAACGTGTGATCGAAAGGGGGTTCACAGAAGCTCCCACGGACTTGCCACACTCTCAGCCACACTCTCAGTTGCTAATGGGGAGTTTTTTTAGCATCTCACTTTGCTTCCAAAAGATGGTGACACGAGGGGTGCGGGTTCAAAACGCCGCTTAGAGGCATTAGCATAAATTCCCCGCCTGAGATGGAAGTGGCTAAGGTATTTAAATCTGAGGTGCAACATTTCTCAGCATGATTCACATTCCTCAAATGCAAGTGTGTCAAGAAGTTTAGCAGAGCCATAAAAGCATTCTGAAGTCGCGACAAAGTGATTAGAAAGTGGCTTAATGAGATTCAGAATCAGTAAGCGACAAAGAATGTGCAAAACAATTGACGAAGGCATATCTGAAGACCAGGCGAAGAGAAATCAAGTGAAAATAAAGAATGACTCGAGAGCTTGATGCGGTGAGTGCGAACACACTTATGATTTCAAATTAATGGACCAGCACCAAAGAAGAAGCTATTTGAGGTAGCACGCAGGGCTGCAAGACATCTGAAATTCATGCAGCGAGTCCCATGATTCTTAAAGGCACATCGAGCGGCAGAATCCTAAATGTTGCGATGCCCTTATTGAGCTTCAACAATATTTCAAGAACACAGCGAGAACACTCGGCTCTTCCTTTCATTTCCTGGAAAATCCGTGCCGGGCCAACTCTCTCACCCTGATGAACACCTCTTTTGATGTTTCATTCATTTTGATCCCGGATTGTTATCTAGGCCGCCTCGCTGGTACCAGTCATTTGCTGGCCAGTTGATCATGTTCACCAGTGATGCAGCGTACAGTATTTCTCCCTGAGTCCAGATTACTACTTCAATTCTCTCAGCAATGTCTTTTTTTATTTGAACTAGAAGGTTTTGGTGTAGGAGTATACTGTATACAGAGAAACATGTCTATCTTTTCTATTTTCATGTATTAATTTTTTGCTCATAAAAATAGGAAAAAAACATTAACAATGGCCAACACTTAATAAATAAACAATCACTGAAGCTGTTCCAGAGCTTGCGAGTCACACAAACAGATAAAGTTTGCATTCATATTTTGTTCACACTAAGCTGTAAAAATAACTATTTTGACGGTTGTCGCAAGGTTGTGAGCACTGAACATATAAAGTGTGTGGAGGTGGAAAGAAAAAAAAATTATCATTTAAATCATCTTGAGTGAAAAGACAACCAAATTGCTGCTTACGCAGGTAGCATTTATTTACGTGCACGGATTAAAATATGCAATATTTAATTTACTCCTTGTTCGTCTGTTTAGTGTTTTTCATCTTTATCTGGAAATAAAGCTGCAACAGGACTCATCAGAAGTTCTGAAGAAGTCGACATCGTTGCTTGAAAAGGCATTCACTGAGTTATTAAACATTTGATTCACGTTCATTTGCACTGATGGGAATGCAGGATAGATGAAAGATTCTGTGCAACTTTGCTCTTACATGTTTATTTGATAATGCTTCCTATCTTACTGCATCTGTGATTGTACAAACCGTAGGATTTATATGATATAGAAATCAATTTCACAAAGGAAACATTTGTTGTGTCAGTGAACAACTTAACAAATTGCATAGTAGCACACTTTTCAGACAAATGCAGACATAACGAAGGCTGTCAGGGATCGCCTGCATAAACAGAACAAGTATGACTGATGAACTGCAGCAGATTCTCCAAGATGCTCAGAAAAGTCAGCAATCTTTTAAAAACTGTATGAAGTGCACTTGATAATTCTGATACACACTGCCTGGCCCAAAAAAGTCACCATTGGGCTGCATCAAGCAAAAACTAAGGAGAGTTGAAGTTACTGGAACTGCGTTAAGAACTTTTCAACATACAGTATTATCACAACCTGGAGTCAGCTGATGCTCTGAATGTACTGAATGACTATGGAGATTTTCTTCTCTGCTGCTACATGTTTTGAAGAAGAGATTCAGAACTTTTATTGAACTATGGTCATAGTATGGCCTAACAATCTATGTTACTTTCTTTACAGAAACAAGTTATGGCTTGAGATGTTCTCCACATAGAGAAAAGATGGTACACACGACATGGACAACCCACGGTTGGAGCTGGTGTGGGTTGTAGTGGCAGCAGATAGATCCCAGCTCATTCTCAGGCATCCTTGTAATCTTCACTGGCTTTGCTTATTTTACAGAAGCAGTGTCTCTACTTTGCTAAGCTTCTCAACCTATCATATAGAATAGGTCCAGTAAACCTTTATAGGAACCTCGTTTCTGCTGCCTGTGCCTGTCACTGCTCACAGCCCATGACTGTAGGTGAGGATGCAGATTAACCACATGGATTACCACGTCTGTTATTTGATCATGGACAGCAAGTTAGAACAAAGAGTAAATGTGAAAGTCTGCGTGAAACTGGGCAAATCTGCTACATAGACGTTTGACATGATTCGCAAATTCACAGCGATGCTGCAATGAGTCATTCAAGATGTTTTGAGCGGCACGTGCGCTTTAAGAGTGGAGGAACACCACTGGAAGACAACAAAAGATGAGAAAAACCTTCAATGAGCTCAACCCTTGAAAATGTTGAAACCATTTGGCAACTTGTGCCTGATGATCGTCGGAGAACATCCACGACATTGCTGCCATTGTCGGTGTGTGATACGGAACAGTCCAGGCGATCCTCACGTGTGATTTGAGCCTGTGCTGTGTTGCTGCCGAGTTTGTCCCCAGACTGCTGACCCAGGAGCAGAAGGAACGGCATGTCGAAGTCTGCCAAGAAGTCCGTCAGCATGCCGTGGCTGACCTGTCCTTCATGTCGAGGATCATTACCGGTAATGAAACTTGGGTTTACAGGTACAATCCTGAGATGAAGCAACTTCACAGTCTTCACAGTATATACTGCTCTCTTAGGAACCTTAAGTGCGGCAGAAAGTTTTTTGTAACCTTGGCCAGATCTGTGCCTTGCCACAATTCTGTTTCTGAGCTCTTCAGGCAGTTTCTTTGACTGATTTGCTCTGACGTGCATTGTGAGCTGTAAGGTCTTAGATACAGTAGACAGGTGTGTGGATTCCTAATCAAGTCCAATCAGTATAATCAAACACAGCTGGACTCAAATGAAGCTGTAGAACCATCTCACGGATGATCAGAAGAAATTGACAGCACCTGAGTTAAATATATGAGTGTCACAGAAAGTGTCTGAATACTTATTATATATATATATATATATATATATATATATAGAGAGAGAGAGAGAGAGAGAGAGAGAGAGATTCCTTAAAGAACAAGACATGCATCAATCACACACTACTGTACATTTAGGTACTGACTGGAAATCAGTGCAGTTGTCAACAAGAAACCATGGAATGTAGGAAGACAATCAGTAAATAATTAATTGAATTTGAGAATTTAGGTGAAAAACATTACAATACTATAAAACTATACAATAACTATAGCTTATAATGCAGCATCAGTCTTTTCCTTGACCAGTTTATGTTTGCATTTTATTACATCTTATTTTGCATCAATCATCTGCATATACTGTACAGGATGTCTGTGCTCCCATAATAAAGTTCAGTAATCCTGATAGGAGAATGGGGCGTGGCAGACACTACCAGACATACGAACCACAACAGCATCAAGCACAAAACACATCTGCTGAGTGTTGGAGCATTATCTCTCTGGTTATTTATCTTTTGTAAATCCAGTATTACTTTCATAAATACGTTCATAGTGATAGTTCAAAGCTGTAAAAAGAAGTGCGTGTGTGTGTGTGTGTAAGCACAAATATTTTCTTATAGATAACCTTGTTTGCCATAATGAGTGAAGGGCATGGAAGAAAATGCCCTTTAACTCTTTCTTCTGTTAAACCTCTTCTGTACAAAAGTCGAATAAATATCGTCAGTAAATATTCAAGGTTCTAACATTTGTATTCTAAATTCTAGTGATTCTTTAAATGTAGTAAGTAAATGTCAAAGGTATTGGCTGAAAGGAAAACTTTAAAAAGGTTACCTAAAGCATGCTGTAGTTTCTCACTTTCTGTCACCTTTATTGTACAGTCATAACGGGAACGACCCTCAGAAAAGTTACTAGTCACCACTTTATAAAAAAGTAGGCATATTCTAGAAAATAAAAACCCTGAATATTCTTTATTTGCAGTATCTCAGGTATGATATGATGTTGTCAGTGTTCCAGAATAGCAATGCAACGCTATTACATGATAGATGGACATCTGATTGACACTTTAATGTTCACCGTGTAGAAGAGGGTAAGTCTTATCTTACAATATGTATTTCAGTATTCCTTCTTGCTGTCACGCTTTCCTACATTTTGTTCATCATGAATTGACGATGTGTATGGAAGATAATGAAACAATAAGGCTTGTTGTTTTCTGCTATTATTTCACTGCAGTGGCCCTGACATGTCTGCTCACTCAAAACATGAAGATATTTAAACATCCATCCATCTATCCATCCATCTACTGTAGGACCGTCTGTAGTCCAACCAGGGACCGTGGAGGCCAAGGGTGACCATTGCATTCATTCCCATTTTGTACAACCTTCGGTCAACATTCACACAAGTATTCATCAGTGTTGGGGGACGTTACTTTTTAAAGTAACTAATTACATTAGAAAATTACTGTTTTTAAACTTAATCAGTTACATTACAGCATTACTTTCTGATAAAAGTAACTAGTTCGAGTACTTTTCCATTGCGGAGAATGAAAACTCCTTTGTGATTCCTCATGCATGTTGATTTAGTCAAGACCTTTATAATTATTCTACCATCATCACTTGGCCCATAATCTGTTAACCTCTAATACCCCTATCTCACCTACACAGTTTCGCGCGGTGGCCGTAAGTACGGTTCATCATGATTCACCGCGAGTTTTGGCGCTGTGAATAGGTTTCCATCTTCCCACACATCGGACCTCACATAGTCAAACCGCATAGGTGAGATAGGGGTATAACAGCAGGAATAACAGAAGGGGGGCAGGTTATTGGGGGCGGGGCTTGTAGGACGACTTTCACACACACACACACTAACGGATTGGGAATGACTGCTGTCTGGCTCACAGATTTCATAAATTGTCTAAATAGCAGATTACATTTTTTTTAAAAATAACTAAATAACTGAGTACTTTAATGGCGGACTTAACGCGTTAGATTACTTGTTACATCAAAAAAGTAATCCAAGCACTGTAACACACTACAGGCAATTTAAGAAAACCGATTAGCCTAATCTGCATGCCTTTGGACTGTGGGAGGAAACCCACTCAGCACGGGGGAGAACATTTAAACATGGGCTTGAATAACATCCTTACTTTGACTTTAAAACGATTTGAGCTCTCCATTAAGATAATAATTATATCTAATTATTTGTGTTGCTAAATACCTGTTTAGGCAGTTAAATGATGGGCAGTTCATGCCTCATGTTCTCCTAGCAACAAAAAAAGGACATTCAGACCCTGAAATCATGCATAACAACTCCAGATGTAAAATGATATTCTGTACTGTTTATAACTGACACTGTTATGTTAAACTGTTTTTTATACTCATAACAATAAACGTTTTTTTGCTTTACATCTCCTATTTACCAGATCATTATCAGGTGACCGAGGTAATAGCTGGAAATTACACCAATACAAATGAAACCATCTGTTCTGCTTTTTTTTTTTTTTTTTTTTTTTTTTGCCCAATATATAAATAAAATGTGACACAAGGTCAATGTGAGACAAGGTCAGAAAAAGTAACCTGACAAGCATGATATGGTTTGTCACTGTAATATCATTTGAACTGACTTTTTTTTTTTTATTTGCGCTCTAAAAATCTGAGTGAATACAGTTCAAGTGCAGGACTCATTTCAGAAGAATATCTTTTATGAGAATAAGAATTGTTGTGGTGTAATTGTATTACTCTAGAGCACCACTGGGTCAAATGCAAGCTTGATTTTTCAAGGATGTTTCAGGCAACAAGTTATATATTGTTAGTACAAAAGAGTTTGTAGAAATATTTAAAAGGTTAAAGCTAAAAATAATCTGATCATCTTTAATGTACTCAGTGATATTATTATTATTATTATTATTATTATTATTATTATTATTATTATTATTTCAGGTTGAAGCCCACGTACATGTCTGTCTGTCTGTCTGTCTGTCTGTACCGCAAAAAAATTCTGAGACTGGATTCTGGTCTTCCAATGTATGAAACCCAAAGATATTATTGAAAGATTGTCGTAGTGAATAGCACTATAGCCCCACACCACCAGGGCCTGGGTTTGATTTCCGCTTCAGGTCTGTGAGTGTGGAGTTTGTAGTTTCCTCCCACAGTCCAAAGACATGCAGAGAAGGCTAACTGGCATTCTTAAATTTCCCATAGTGTGTAAATGAGTGCTTGTGTGACCTACGAAGGACTGGCACCTTGAGCAGGGTGTACGCTGTCTTTTGCCCGAAGTATCCTGGGACAGGCTCTAGGCTTCCCGTTGCTCTGTACAAGATGAATGAACTGATAAGCAACTGCATTGGCTAGCTACAGTAGCTAGCTCACATTGTTGTGTACATTCTTGTTTAAAGTGCTTCTGTCAATCATCATCTCCTCTCCCATTTCTTCTTCAAGATTTATGATATGTACAAAATACAAATATTTTGTTAACATTCATATTGGCAAAGCTCAGAAATACGTTCATAAGATAATTACAAAAGTAGATAAATCAAATAAAGAAAAAAGTAGAAATAAAAAAGTAGTAAAAAAGAGAAAAAAAAACCCAACCCTGCCATTTTATCCTTGCTTGGGACCTGTGGTATAAAATTTAATTATTATTATTATTATTATTATTATTATTATTATTATTATTATTATCACAATAATAATAATAATAATAATAATAAATAAATAAAAGTTATACATAGTTACACATAATGTAAAAGTTACACTATGTTTTCAAAGTCACACCTGTGAAAACTCCTGAAAAAGGAGAAAATAATAAATAATAATAATAATAATAATAATAATTATTATTATTATTATTATTATTATTATTATTATTATTATCATAAATGTAATAAAAATTCACCACAGTAGTATCAGTTTCCAACTAGGAGCCGGATTTTTTTTTTTTGCACGGAATTATGTCAGAAGGTAATAACAAGAATAGATAATCAAATATAATTATAATAATAAATATATATATATATATATATAATACATTTATTATTTAAAAAAAATTAAATTAATAAAAATAATAATAATAATACATTTGATAAACATGTTTTGTTTATTACATGAATTTTACATGCGGAAAACGTCCCAGTGCGGTTATACTAAATATAATCAATCTGATTCAAAGAATCAAATTGTTGGACTGGAACTAACCGTTGTAAAAATTATATATATAAACAGAATGATTTGAGTTCATTATCCAATCTGTGATCATTCTCTCTCTCTCTCACACACACACACACACACACACACACACACACACACACACTAAGTGCATTCTCCCATTTTTCATTTTCCTAATTTTTAGAGCATGTTTCATCATGTCCTGTGGTTCCAAAACACAATAAAACAGCAAATACTTGAACTTGTGGTTTTATCAATGAAACTGATCTCTTTGGAGAGTACATCCCCTCCTAATCATGTCTGATTGCACTATAAAGATGTTGTTTAAAACAAATTGTTGCATACTGTACTGTAGCTATAGATAACTAAATGTAGCCTTATGATAAGAGCTTTATTTATAATAAAGATAATACATACTTATCATTAGTACAGTATGTACATTTGTAAATATTCATATAGTGTACATGGGTGAGGTATTGAAGGTATGTAGAGGTATTAGATATTTTAATAATTTTGAAGTCCCACTGTCTTATTGCAGAAGGGTAACTGAGAAGGTAATTGACTCATCTCATTGACTGAGAAGGTAATCTAACAGCATTCACATTACTGAATTAAAACTAAATCACAGTCCCTTTTGTGCTGACCCAACAGAAGACAAACAAAACGTGCTGGCCCCTACAAATGTCACTGCAGTGCATGGCATTACATATAGTGCATATAATCTAAAGCAAAAAGTCACAACACACAGTAGTCATTTATGGGACAATCAGTATTTGCACAATGACCAGTGGATCTTTTTTAGCACCAAATACCTGCTGAAGACTAAACTAATAGAAAAATCTACCAAAGTGGTAACCGTTCTTTTAAAAATCTATTATTCCTTAAGAATCAGTGAAGCTCTGATGAATTTACAAAAAAAAAAGTTTCATAGTATGATCAACTACTATAATCAAAAATTTTCATTTAGATTTACTTACATTATTAAGTGAAACAGATCATTAAGGAAGTCAGGTTTGATTGGTTAGAAAAAGACAACAGATTAGTTTAAAATGCATGTTTTTGTAGCCAAAATTTCAATCAAGCAAATTTCTCAATCTCTTTCATTTCATTCCTAAACTAAACCACTTATCCTATACCGGGTCACAGGAGGTCTGCAGCCTATCCATCCAAGGGGCAGGGTACAGTACATGAGGCAGGGTACTCCTTGGATGGGGTGCCAATCCATCCCAATTAGTCTACCCTCGTTGGCTTAGAGGTTAGCACTGTCGCCGTGCACCTCCAAGGTCTGGGATTGATTCCCGGTCTGTATCCATGGAGTGTGCATATTTTTCCTATGCTTGGTGGGTTTCTTCCGAGTGCTTCGGTTTACTCCCACAGACATGCAGATTAGGTTAACTGGCGTTCACAAATTGCCCATTATTGTGAATGTGCATAGAAATGTTGACCAGAGGTCCTATCACGGTTGTAAAAATATGAATAAATACAATGATCATCAGTGACCTCCACAAAGGAGTAGCCAAAGGAAACCCACAAAGCATGGGAAAACATGCAAACTCCTCACACAGAGACCAGAAAGCAGGAGTAGATCCCTTGACCCTGGATGGCCAAGGCCACGGTTCAAACCATTATGCCACTGTGCCACCCTCAAAAGGATTAATAATTTAATAAAGAAACCAACCAACCAAATTCAAGCAAGATAAACAAACAAACAAAAAAATTTGGTAAAGAATAAAAATGCACAGATGCACATACACCTCTTAACTAATACTGTACCTTGAGTTATCGTCATTGTGAAATTTGCTTTCTAAACAGAGGCCTCAAGGTATAGGTCAAAAATAGATCGACTCCATAATCAGCTCCACACCGTGATGCTGTCGGCCCTGTGCTTCAACATGGAGTTCTTTAGATGAGTCTTGTTTTTGTGCCATATACTGTATGTGTCCAAATTCTGCTTGAAATATCTCTTCTGTTTTGTCTGATCATAAGACATTTTGCTACATGGTTCAAAGTGACTTAGGCAGGCTTGGATGTTTTGGTTTTGTGAGAAAGTCACTTTCATCTCGCCTCCCTACAGCACAGGCCGAAAAAATATTTAAAGGACACAACAGATTGCTGTCACATGCAGGGAGTGACTAGCACTTGCCAGATATTCCTGCAGCTCCTCCATTGTTGCTATGGGTCCTGATCTTGGCCCTTTTTGTCAATTTTGAAGGCACATTCTGTTCTTGATAATGTCCCTGTAGTGTCTCATGTTCTCTACTGGTTGATGATGGCATTCATGGTGTTCTGCGGTACATCTATTTTATTTTATTTTTTTTGGAAATTCTTTCATACCCCTCTCCTGATCGATACCTCTCAACAATAAGGTCATGTACATGCTCTGTAAGCTCTTTGAAGACCGTGGCTTTAGAAGTCGGATGAAACTGTGATTATGTCGAGAAAATCCTACCCAAAAACAGCTTATCTTTATTCAGGGCAAATCAGAATCACTTCATTGATTCACAGCTGCACTATAATTACTTTCGAACATGAGTTTAACACACTGTATGTTAATCTGATGGAAAATAACAGAGGAAGAGCAATAATGAAAAAAGATATAATGCTTTTTCACTAACTTTGAGGTTAGGTTTCCGATGTTTTCCAATAAGCACCACATTCTGCGTTATGATTGGTTGAAAGAATGATTTGTTAAATGATTTATAATGTGTCAATTGGGAAGTTATTCAGTGCCCCTTCCTCAGCCAGAGATCCAGTGGGTGAAAATCTGAATTAAACACGGGTGGAAAGATTTCCCACTGGGAAACTCAAATAGACGACATGTGCAAACAATATATACTCAGCAAAAATAGAAACGCCCCTTTTTCAGGACTGTGTATTTCAACAGTAATGTTGTAAAAATCCAAATAACTTTACAGATCTTCATTGTAAAGGGTTTAAACAATGTTTTCCATGCATGTTAACCATAATCAATTAATTAACATGCACCTGTGGAATGGTCGTTAAGACCTTAACAGCTTACAGAAAGTAGGCAT
>JAQQZT010000036.1:2918910-2932972 GCA_030068275.1 Clarias platycephalus | reverse complement strand
TTATTACTCCCATCGTCAATGGAATATTAGGGTCCTTGTAATAGTGCCTAATGAATTCAGTTGTTAATGCTTTAACAGATGAAACCCATTACTACAGACGTTTGGAGTTTTAAGACTGAAATTGTGTAGTGTATCAACTACAAACTCTGGAATTCACTTCACATAAACCATGAGCCAGGATGTATTTGATTCCTTTCTTGAACAACTCTCTGTTTCGGGAATTGAACTACATACAGTATGGTGGCGTGGCTTCGTCTACATTCTATATTTGAATATACTGTATATTCATTGTTTCTAGGGCAGGTTTTTTACAGAGTCAGATTGCCAGCTCAACGCCCTATTGTACCTGAGAACTTCGGGTTGAAGGACATTGCTCAATGGTCTAACATCGGCAACACGCCGGCATCAGGGCTCGAACCAGGAACCATATACGGTACACTCTCACTCACTCGTCTATACCGCTTTATCCTGTATTGAGGGTTGCAGGGGGTCTGGAGCCTATCCCAAGAGACTTAGGTGTCATGGACAGGGTGCCAATCCATCGCAGGGCACACACACTCATACACTCATTCACACACTACAGGCAATTTGCAAACGCCAATTAACCTAATCTGCAGGAGTTTGGACTGTGGGCGGAAACCAGAGTACCTGGAGGAAACCCACCAAAGAACGGGGAGAACATGCAAACTCCAGGCACAAAGAGGCGGGAATCGAACCTGGCCGGAAATTGAACCCAGACCCTGGAGGTGCAAGACGACAGTGCTTTCTTATATTAAGGAAGAATGAATTTTAAAAATGGGTGAAAATAAAGTATTTAAAGGCCATATCTGAGTACTCCTCTATTAAACATACCAAAGTCTTTATCAGACCATTCAAACTGTGGGTCTTTACATTTCTTCTTCTTTTTCTTCTCTTCCTCCTTTACTAATTCTTCACAAACAGAGCATTGAACAAATTTCTGGATCTGGATAATCGCTTGTTATATGGTTCAGCGAACCTGCTTTAAGGTGTAATGCTTACAACAGCAGACTGTCCCTCTAACAATGCCTGCAAGCTATAAATACAGTATTTCTTTAACTAAGAAGAACCATTTTCTGAACCGCATCACTTCCCACATTACAATTTACTTTTAATATAGCTTCTCTATATTTAGCGAAAACCATAACCTGAGTAATATGCAATACAGTTTATGAGAATTTTTCTTTAGCACAGAAATCTCCTTCTAAGAAATAACATAATGAACGCACCCTGCTTTGTGCTTTCAGGAAATGCTAATGGAAAAATTGCAGTCTTTCAAGCTAATAACCTCCTCTCCAGAACCTTAAAATGGTCTTAGGATACGGGTTCCAGCGTTATTCATTCGCCCAACAGACTCTACATGGTTTAGGTTATTGTCTTGTTTTCTTTATCTCCATTTTCATCTGTTTTTATTTTTTCATGGATCTACTCTACAGGTATGAATATATCTTTATTTTGGTTTTGTATAAAATAAATAAAAGGTTGATCACAAAAATAAAATTGGTATAAGATTAAAATCCCAGAACCACAATCTATTAATATGGTTACTTGCAGTACATGATGATAAGGCTAATCAATAATGGTGTTATCCACAACACAATAAACAGGAAAAACTAAAAATAAGAAGAAGAAGAAGAAGAAAAACTTTTCTAGGAACAATCTGTAGTCTGTATTTCCTCTAATCATGACTCATAGCAACAGCAACCCATCAATGATGCACATTACATATTAACGCACTTTGGCCTTTTTCCACAACAAGGAACTTTGACTTTACACATTATTCTGCACATTGTCTTGATCATGACTGGACATGGTTTCTATATTCCACTTAAATTCTATTTTATTTATTTTATTATAATATTATATATATAATATATAGACCTTCTGGGCTGTCACTTAATGTCTTACCCACTGAGGTACCCCTATTCCTACCAGTTACTGTGGCATTATTTCAACATCCTTATGCAACATCACACAATGTGTTTGTTTTTTCTGTCCAGTGTTCCATAAAAAACAACTCAAGTACATTCAGGACTTCATTGTGTTGCCACATGACATTTCTGAGCTTAGAACTTTGAACCATTTTTCCCCATCACAATTTTCCCATGACGTTTAATGGAACCATTGCAGGTTTTAAAACAGTTCTTAACTTGATTCCATTCATTTAACATTCTCATTAGTTGTTTTCTTTGGTTGATGCAGGCCAATAATTGGACCCCTCTGAAAGGAAAAAGATGGCGAACAGCTCAGAGCAACATGACCGCATGCATGACAGCGCAGCAGTTAGAGCTTCATCAAGGATCCGTGGTTCATCTGTTTAATTGTTCAGCTTTAATTAATTACCGTCTATGCACGAGTCCCACATGTTCTTCCTGTAACTGCATGAACTTCCTTCATGTACTCTGCTTGCTTTTCTCCCTTCTAATAACAGACTCTTAGGTACTGTGTGTGTGTGTGTGTGTGTGTGTGTGTGTGTGTGTGTGTGTGTGTGTGTGTGTGTGTGTGTGTGTGTGTGTGCATCTCCCATTCAGGTTGCCTTGGGCCTGTACTCCAGAACCACCGCAGCTCTGATCATGATAAAGTGTTTACTAAAGATAAATAAATGAACAACCTCAGCAACACAATTGATAAATTCTTCAATAGCTCATCCCGTTGTTGTGCCTTAGTTTCTATCTTCCCTGCAACGCTTTACCTATTGAATATCTCCTCCTTGTCTCTGTTGAATTCTGTAAAAACTTGTGTGTATACAGTATCTGTTCTGCTGTTTTAATTGAAATGTTAAAGACTGTTTTCTTATATGAACTGACATGGCTGACAATTTTCAAATCTAAATAATGACTATACAACCTGTGCTCATGTTAAAAGTATGTTCAACTTCAGAAATGTTCACGAAAGGTGTACAGTGAATGTCTTTAATTCAGATTCTCATGACTTTCGTTATGTTTTAATCTCTTCAGCTCACTCTAGTATAGTCACTCTAGTCCTTTATTATTTCTGCATGAGCGATAGTCTCACGTACCTGTATGATTTCCAGCTGAAACGTTTGTAATCGTATCTCTTATTCAGCTTCAATTCATTCCGCCGCTATAAAAGGAACAAAGATGCCTCACGAGCGCTTATATGTGCTCTGCTTATTCATGTTCTCCCTTTGTAAATCAATCACTTACAATGTTTTGTTTTAGATTGTAAGCTGGCTACACAATTGTAGTGCTCCTTCGGTTTTCTCGCAATGGCTTTCTCAACCTAATTCATTCTAAAATCCCTTATAACTCCATTCCACTCCGCAGAATTCGCTACCGGCCTCTCACGACGTTTCCCGATTTGGAATCGACCTCGGAGTCATTGTGGTCGGAATTAATCCAGTTAATTTTTCAAGCGCAGCAACCGTACATCGAGCTGTTAGCAAATTTGTAAAGTTATAAAAAAATGAAGTGTTATCGCCATGACAACGCTTCAATAGCAAGCCGTTAAGGAATTTAACGATGCTATACCACACCCTAAAGAACTGATAATAGAACAGTGCCATCGCTACTAACATGAATCAAAATTTAAACGATGCTACCGACTATTACCCCTCGGTAATATGTTAACCCTATGATAACGACCTCATTTTTTTGCTTGTTCTTTTTGTTTGATTGATTTTTCCACCCAAATCAGTATTTCCACCATTATTGAATTACTTTTTCTGCTTGGTTAGAATCCAAAGACTGGACACCTATGATGTAGAACATAATATTTCTCCTTTAATATTGCGTAACATTTACCACTAGAATTCAAAATCATCACAATGTTATTTGTACAAATGCTGGTCAACAGAAGGACTGCCACAGCATCAGTTGCAAACGCACACAACATGCAATTTTACTGGGTATTACACACACAAAAAAAATAAAAAGCGCTTCCCAGTACTACCTCAAAAAACCTTTTCAGAAAATGTGCCAAATTTCAGTTTTTAAGAAGCATAAAAGGAGGATGATGCAATTGAGGTAAAAAACTAAAAAAGCACAAATACACCCACTGTGAAATCCGACTCCCTGCTTACTGTATATCCAGCGCACATTCTCGAGTTAAATGAAACAGCTATGAAACAGCTGTCAGGTCACATCCTGTCTAGTCCAACGAAGTAAAAAATAAATAAATAAATAAATAAAAATAAAAACCGCAATTACAGTTCAGTGCTGTTTATTTGATCACAATCGCTAAACAATCAGAATAAGACTAATACTGATATTTTGGTGATTGAGCTCTATAAAATTGAAGTCAGTGTGCATTAAATTAAGTATTCAAATATGTGCATGGAATGAGTTTCTGATTGATGTGTGCAATGTCAATGCTAACTGCCCACTGCCAGCGTGCCAATCATCTCCCTGACTTAAATGAGTTTGCAAAAGGATCAGGTCTTGAGAAAATAGAACAGTCTTCTAGAGAAGCAGAGAAACTGAATGACCTCCGTGAAGCAAATGCTCTTGTCTCTTCATTAGTAGTCAGTTTATCTTCTGTAGCATGTTTGTTACTACACTTATTGACCACAGCATTGCTGCTTGGATTAATGGATGGATGGATGGATGGATGGATGGATGGATGGATGGATGGATGGAATGGTGGATGGATGGATGGATGGATGGAAGGGTGAATTGATGGATGGATGGATGGATGGATGGATGGATGGAATGTGAATGGTTGGATGGAAGGGTGGATGGAAGGATGGAACGGTGGGTGGATGGATGAATTGATGGATGGATGGATGGATGGATGGATGGAATGTGAATGGTTGGATGGAAGGGTGGATGGAAGGATGGAACGGTGGGTGGATGGATGAATTGATGGATGGATGGATGGATGGATGGATGGAGTAGGTGGAAAGGATGCTCATTGTTTATTGTGAATAAGAGTCATGAGATAAACACAGAGCAATTGTTATAACTACAGCAGAAGTTCATAGCTAGAAGTGCCTAGAGCAGCGCTTCTCAAAGTCCAGACTCGGGTCCAGATCCAGGTTAAGACTAAATGTAATTGTTTCCTTGAGTCCAAGGGCCAGTTAACAGATGCCAATTAAAAATTTGCAAGTTAGCTAACAGCTAACAAGGTTTTACGTTCTGTCCAGCGGCATGAAAACGCAAGACTTTAGCAGGTTCTGTCAGTCTACATCACATCTCCTGTGAGGTGAGGATGTCACAATCCAAATATGCAAAGGAAAGGTCAGTGTCTCCGTCTAGTGACCACACCTTTTTTAGGCAGCTTACTGAAAGCAGACAGTGCCATTTCTCAAACTAGACTGCTGTATGCTTTGTTTGTGGCCGTTCATTTTTGCATTCAATTATAAATAAATGCTCTACAAGCACACTCACAATAGAGCAACACTGCTGCACCACTCATGCATTTTCCACAACAAGTTAAATAAAGTGAAAGTACAAGATTCAAAATTCAGAATTCCACAAGCGCAGCGCAGGTCATGTGACAATGAACTTCGCTCTTTCTAAACTCCTGGTTTAGCTGGTGATATTCTCTGTGTTTTCTTTGTGGCTTAAGGACCCAAACACTTTGGTTTTGTTCTCAAATAAATTTAGTAGCAGAGCTATCAGTGTTGTCAGTGTGATTAAACTTTATTCATCAAAAACAAATACACTTTGCTTATTTGGTTTGTTTAGGTGTGAAAATCAGCTAATGAAGATTTTTCTTTTATAGTTAAATTTTTGTTTTTATGAATAAACCTGTAAACTTTTTAATGTTTAAAGTTGGAGCTGTTTAGGTTTACAAGGAACAATTTGTAAGCAACCTTTGTACTAACTTTTTAGCATATTTTCAATCTTTCTGACTCTAATGTTACAGTATGTAAGTTCTTTTATCTGATTGCAGTCAAACAGTGGAAGTTCTTTTCCAATAAGTTTGATTGTATTGTGTCTCAGACTTCCTTAAATGTGAATGTATGTTGCTTGTTAGTTACAAGCAAGTTTAATTAAAGCCATTTATTCAGCAATTGTTCCGGACTATTGATCTTAAATAAAAATCATATGCGCTTTGAATATTACGTTTGAGAACATTTGCTCTAGAGTATTTAAATAACATTATATAATGATAAACCTGTAAATCTTGGGCATTTATGGGAAGTGAAACAGTGTCAGGGTAAAAAGGCTAGCACTACAGATGGAAGTATATTATTTACAATAAAGGAAAAACAGATATCAGTATTCTAACAATAAACATAATAATAATAACAATAACAATAATAAATAACAATCTTAATAAATAACAATAATAATAATGAACCACCCACACGTTTGGGTACTTTTGGGTCATTTTGGGTGTAACTGTAATGTCCAAGACAATATTCAATCAAGTGCAATATTCACATATTTGTGTCAAGTCATAGCCAAGCAGCTAACAGCAGGCCTGGGATGCTGAGACGTAGTCCAAGCGTGAACCAATGCACATGCACACAACACACACACCTAGGACTTGGAGCACTGAGCCTTACTCTGCCAAGTGAGTCTCACCAATTAACATCCAGCTGTTGCCCAGCGCAAACTGGCAGAGACTCAGAGAAAGAAGTGGCAGGAGCATGTGAGCCAGTGAGCTGGTGTTCCCAAAAGAGAAAGCGTTAAAATGCAAACCTTCAGTTTCAGCCATGCTCGGTAAGTATTTATACTATAGTTTGAAAAGTTATATTTAAAAACTAATTGTATTTAATTTTTGATGTAACTGTAATGCACTTACAAAAAATATTTAAAGGACTCTAAAAGAATCAAAATCTTTGGAAAAAAAAGTATTTTTATAATTTACTGACCGGGGACTTTTATCCCTACTACTTGGTTTATCTATACCGCTGGGATCTGTCACATGTATATTATATATCATACTGTATATATACTGTAAAATTCAGACGAGGTTGGCACCAAAAGTCTGACCAGAATAAAGTGTCCTATGTGTGAGGAAATTCTGGCTTCCTAGAGACACTGATGAATAAGGATGGGTAAATAAATTTAAAAAATAATAATAATTAAAAAAAAAAAAGTTTCCAGTCCAACTGTCTCCAACTGTCTGATTTCTATGATCCTATGCCCAGTGTGAGATCAGATCCCCATTTTGGGCTGAGAGTTCAAGCAGATGTGTACTGTATTTCTACTGCTGTAGGACAATCTGCCAAAAGGTTGTGCGCTTTGAGATGCTTTTCAGCTTACCACGTTTATATAGATTTTTAAAAGGCTTGGGTTTGAAAAGTGAAATCTGTAAATATTTCATTTCCAAATATAACTTGCAAAAATAAGTTCTGCATGGCTGTTTGACTAAAAATTAAGTTAATGGAGTGTTCACTTTCCCCATGATTATTGGTTGCCATTAAATAGTCTATATAAATAAAAGAAAGGTTTTGTCTGTACATCGGTCATAACTCGGTCTTTCAACGATTCCTTCACACATACATTGTAGGACCCGAAACCAGTCTCAGAAAAATGTATGTCTGTCTGTATGTCTGTCCAGACAGATTTTGTCACAGCTTCACGCAAAACTGGCTGGACAGAATTGAATGAAACTTTGCCAGTCCTTATGTACATGCCCGAAGTTTAACCTGCAGTAAAATTTAAATATTGAGTAGAATTGAAGGTATGAGCAGTTTTTGAGAGATTATAAACCACAAGCTGCGCAAGTGTCACTGGTGGCTCAGTGGTAGGTGTTTCGCCTGCCATGCGGAAGGCCCGGGTTCGATTCCCAGCCAGTGCCCAAACCCCAGCCACTGGATGCAGTGCCGGTCCCAAGTCCGGAAAAAATGGGAGGGTTGTGTCAGGAAGGGCATCCGGCGTAAAACCTGTGCCAAGCTGTAGTGCGGACTGGGTATTCCGCTGTGGCGACCCTTGCCGGGAGCAGCCGAAAGACCAACAACTGCGCAAGTGTCAAACTGTTGGCGCGTCTTAAATCGACCAGACAGAATTTAATGTAAATTTTAGATATCTCCTTGAAGTTTAACCTGCACCATAAGTGAAATCAAAATGGTGAGTAAAAGCGATGTTATGAACAGTTATGTGCCGGATTGAATAATCTACTTTTAAAGAAGCTACTAAACTTGCTCAATGTAAATAAACGCCTGAAACAATAGACATTAATTAGAAAAGATAAACTGAATATTTTTACTGGGCTTAGATCATTAACATAGGCTGTGGTTATGTGTGCATTTTTGGCAGCTTATTGGGGTCTGAAGTGAAAAATCTATAGGTAGCCACTACTGCACTACAGGGGTTGCCCTAAATCAATAGAGTTCATGAAACACAAGCTATTACAGTAGACCGAAGTATTCCCGCGCTGAGACTGAGGCAATTGTGCTTAGCCAAAGAGGATCCCGGATAATGGCACAGCCGGGGGCAAGACCCCAGTCGCAGGGCTTATGACTGCACTCCAGGTGTGCATTTCTGCTCCCCGAACCACTCAGGGCTCATATAAAATACGGCTATTACACATACTTGCCAAAAGGGAACTTGTATAGTGTGAGGGCAATAAGGCAGGCACTTCTGCCCCTCCTTAGGATCTATCTGTGTATACACTGCCTTTATTTATTGGACAGATGGTTTCTTACAATTTGATTTAGAAATAAGACAGGACACAATCTTTTATGCAAACATGTAAAGATTAAGGTCTTAAGGTCTCAGCAAGGCGATTATGTTGTTCCCTAGTTAAAGTGCATAAGAAGGGAATAGGAAGTAGTTTAGGATTCAGCCTAATTATTTCCTAATGAGACATCGATTAAAAGTAATCCTACAGGAAGACATTACTGACAATGTTAGCAACTGGTTAGTGTTTCAGCAGGAGTTTTAGAGAGATGATTTTATTTGTGCCCCCAAAATGCCCATTTTTCAGCATTACACTGTCTCGCTTCAAACATTTAACATCCTTTTCACATTTTAAATGCAAAATAATTTATATTTCTTATGACCTGTAAAACATTTTTTCGTTTTTTAGTAAGGTTAGCGTTCATAACTACAGTATATGAAATCCATGTTGCAATATCTTAACAATTTTACATTTTAGAATAGCATTTTTTCAGGTTTTCTTTCTTTTTATGTGAAATCTAAATTGGCCAAGCTTCATCTGATTGACAGTTAAGATGGTTGAAAAATTCTAATTTAAAAACGTTACGGACACTAAAACATAAAAGGTCATGAAATTGTATTTAGAAATTTGTTTCTTTTTATCTGATAATAAAAAGTAAAATAAAAAAAAGCATGGATCGAGAGATTTTTGAAAAATGGTGTTATATGATCATCTCTCAAAATTAAATTTTTTATCTATTTTTATCTTTTTAGCACTATACCATGTTAGGCCGTCACCTAAAACTCTATGTTTTTTTTTTTATTTATAGACATGTACCAAAGTTCTGGTGGGCCTCTGTGTGGGTGCGTAGGTAACTTGTCAACTTGTCATGCAGTCACTTGGCACAGCATTTTTATAAATTAGCGAGTATTTGTAAATTAGCCCACTGGGGCCAAGGAAGGAGAAAAAAAATTAGATTTTTCTGATGAACATTCACTTGTAAATGAGCACACCTGGTACTGTACTGCACTGAGAATGTTTCTGCTCATGTGTGACAGAAGCATTTGAATGAATTGGATAATTGAATAACTGCTCAGATGCTATATATTTTCTACAGTAGCTTCTGGAATAATGGCTCATCCAGACATTAAAAAAATATATACATTGCATTTAACAGTAAGAGTGCCTGCTTTTTTTTATGGCCCCCAAAAATATTGGTTAAAAAACTCAAAGCTTTCTAGAAAGTACACTCGAAACGTACACCGAAGAACCTACAATAACAGTGCACATTGCTTTAAAATTTATCTGTGCAAACTAAAATTGTCCTTGGAGAATGTAGAACTGATTCCTGTCTTCTGTTCTCTCTTCTTCATTTTTTTTCTCATTTCACCTCAGGGCAGATCAATAAATAACCATCTCTCCAAATACAATGGCAAATGACTCATGGAAAATTTAAAAAGCATGAAGATAAATGGACACGTTTTCCATCTACGTCTGTCACCAGAACCGGCTTGACAGGGTGAAAAAAAAAAAACACAGTAAATGACTGACATGTACCAACCAAAATGGGCTTCAAGCTTTTTCACGCTTGTCTGATTCAGAGACCTTCATTCACGGCTTTAAAATTTTTTTTTTTTTTTTTTTTTAATACAAGACCTATGATTGAATGGATTTAAAATATTAAGATTGTTTGGGCAGACTCTATTTGAGGCCTTGCACAAGCATTTTACAAACAACTAGTGTACAGTCTCTCTAACTGACTTATTCTGAAACTACTACATGACTTCCTACATGTTGGTGTGGAATTTAATTGCACACTCATAAGCATGTTCCATCTGTTGAATTTTGTGATTAACAATTTTTTTCAAGGTTGATTTTTTTATGATACAAGGGTCTTTTCCATTTACATTTTTTAATGAGCATATCTCCAAGGAGATGGTGATCGACTTTTGTCGGTCCGGGTCTCCCTTGTTACATGTCTCCATAGAGGGAGTGAATGTTGAGATCAAGTCAGGTCATACAGCAACCTGGGGCTACAGCTGGATGACGAACTGGGCTGGTATCTATATAATAAAGGTATGTGCTAGAGAGGTAGCCTCAAAAGCAGGGACGCCACACAATTGGACAAGGTGTTCAGGAGAGCTGGTCCGGTGGCTGGTTTGGAGCCACTGTGTTTTATCAAGTCCAAAGTTAACATTTTAGAGATTTTAGCGCAGTTTATGCTTCAATCTGCTGACAAGCTTTATGGAGATTCTGTTGTTGTTGTTTTTTCCAGCATGAAATGAAAGTGCCAAAACTCCCCTTACTGATCTTACTGTGCATGATTGGCCAGCCAATTCGCCTGACCTGAAACCAACAGAGAACCTATTGTGTAATGTCAAGAGGAAAATGAGAAACACCCAACCCAACAATACAGACAAACTAAAGGTTGCTATCAAACAGGTCGTTAGTACTGTAACACCTCCGCAGTGCCACAGACTAATTGCCCCCCATGCCATGTCAACACTGATGTAGTAATCTGTGCTATGTGGAACCGGCCAAGTATTGATTACATAAATGAACAGACTTTTAAGATATTTGTATTGTAAATCCTTTTTTGATTGATTTTAGAAAATATTCAAATATTTTATGATAGTAGATTTTTTTTTTTCTGCGCTACTGTATAAGCCATAATCATGGAAATAAAACTTTCAAAAAATAAATCTAGAATGTATGAAAGTTTCACTTTTTTAAATAAAATTAGGGGAAATATGTATAACTTTTCCACCATATGCATTTTTTGAGATGCATTGTATATTGGATAGGGCGGTACGGTGGTGTAGTGGTTAGCACTGTCGCCTTGCACCTCCAGGGTCCGGGTTCGATTCCCGGCCAGGCTCGATTCCCGTCTTTGTGTGCATGGAGTTTGCATGTTCTCCCCGTGCTTGGTGGACTTCCTCCGGGTACTCCGGTTTCCTCCCACAGTCCAAAAACCTGCAGATTAGGCTAATTGGCGTTCCCAAATTGCCCGTTGTGTGTGTGTGTGTGTGCCCTGTGATGGATTGGAACCCTGTCCAGGGTGTACCCCTCCTCGTGCCCTAAGCCTCCTGGGATAGGCTCCAGGCCCCCCGCGACCCTGAATACAGGATAAAGCAGTGTAGACGATGAGTGAGTGAGTGAGAGTGTACATTGGATTCTGATATACGGTATGTACTATATAAGATAACAACAATAATAATGTGGTATTTTTATTGTAGAAGAAGAAGGTAGATGGCTATCAAGAATGGTATGTGAAATAAATCATTTTAAACTCTTCTGATTCATTTCAGAAATATGTTTCACTAGAACATTGTTTTTCCAAGGTCACACTTTTTAGTAAAAAAAAAAAAAAAAATGTTTACTAGGATCGAAAATCTGCATTACTTTATGGTGGGCGCATCCAACCTTGCAGTCAGCAAAACACGAAATGTCACATTTGTAGGCACCTTAAATTTTTATATGCATGAATAAATTATATATTTGTAACTACATTTGTAAACCAGAAATCCCTTGGGCTTACCTATAAAATAAAATCAAAGGATGAGTTAGTCAATAACCTTTCTTTAAATGTAGCAATACATTCCTTGTAGTGCTAACAGGACCTTTAGCTTTAGCGAGTTAACCTCAGTTGAATAGAAAAATGATAATCATCCTCACCAGAGTTGAGCAACGGAAGAGTCGGTTCCTGCTGAAATCCCTGAAACTCAACCTCCCTGACATTTTCACTCACTTAAATAAGTGTGTTTTTTTTTTTTTAAAAGATGCTAGATCTCTAACCAGCACTATTTGCGACAAAAGGGTTGTCTCGTAGCTCTCACAGCTGGAGTCGGGGTTACATTCATAACTTTAGATCTGCTACTGAGTGGGGTTATGTAGAATAACATTAGTCACTTTAATGAGACAAGACTAGTGACAGGAAGAGAATTCCTCTTTAACTGCTACATAGCATGACGTACGTTTCTAAATTGAATACCTCTCATTTTTATACCGGAATGTATTCGTAATGAACCTGCTGTAGTTTAATACTATTAGCATTTTAAATCTCCTACACATAACAGGTTGGCACTCTTGGCTTCCACTGCAGTTTTGCCAAGAGGTTGAAGCACCTTCGAGTTTCCCTCCCTTCCGCCCTCTATGCACATCTCATCGATTAGATCTGTATTTAGATTTCCTGCTTCCCATCTCCACTAAAGGTCTATTAGTCAGCCATTGCAACAAACTACAGCTCTATACTGTATATGACACATCACATGAGTCTTGCTCGTACTGTAAATATGCTATGAAAAGGTAACGTGCCTCCATTCACCACAACAGCCTGGCATGGCATGTCCCCCTTGGTCCAGAGTTCCTTAATTTTGCAAGTTGCCTAAGATGCAGAGATGATAAAGTCACCTTCTGGGCTTTGATGTTCAGAGTGGTTGTTGTTTTGCCCAGAATTCATCTCTAAGGTACAATTTCGATCAGACAGCAGCAATCTAATCTTCAGATCAATTGTTCTTCTGGCACAGGGGAAGAACAGTGGGGCTCCATTACATAAGCAAGCTTACTAGGTGGTAGATATCATCACCACGGCCCATAGATAGTCTGGTCGCCTTGCATCTACTGTGACATTCTATTTTATATGCATTACTTGCTGCCCCAGGTGTGCTGCTCCTCGATAGCTGTGCTGCTCCTGCTACTTGAGAACCATTTTGTATTGTATTTTCCCCCAGACCTTCTCAGTGACATGAGTGTAGCAATCATCTTCAAGAACCTCCCTAGTAAGTTCTAAGGTGTTTTTTGATTCCTTGGGAAGTCTCTGTAATATGTTATCCAGATGATCCTCAACACCCTAAGTGGTTAAAATGCTAGCACACAATATAATGGACAAAAGACACCTGACCCTCGGCCCTGGTTCAAGTGTTGCAGCAGATTTGAAGTTGTATAGGATGACTTTGTATACTCTACCATTAATTTCTTATTTCTTTACACTGAAACTAGATTTGCTCCAGCATGACAATACCAGTATGCATTAAGTGAGATCCATCAAGACATGATTTCCCACAGTTGGAATGGAAGTGAGCACCTTTGGGATGAACTGGATTGTCAGCTGTACCCAAGATCTTGTCAACAAAAATCACTGTCTGATCACATGGGAAGAAATAGCAACAGCATTGCTCGAAAAATCCGTCCCAGAAAAAGATGGAGCAAAGGAGAGTTAAATCTGGAATTGAATCTTTAGGAAGCAAATCTATTTAACAACCGTATTCATTGTGATTCCTCCACCATACTCCACTTTATAACAGTCTTGGAAGATCCTGGCATGTGATATATCATATCAGAATTTCAGCTTTATATCCTTATATTTACATCTAGACAGGGGTGGAAAGAGTAATCAAATTTTGTACATACGTAAGTAAAAGTACTGTTAAGTACAAGTAACGTTACCCTTGTAAAAATCTACTCAAGTAAAAGTAAAAAGTAGCTCATTCAAAATTTACTCAGAGTAAAAGTTACTGAGTTACTTTTT
>JAQQZT010000036.1:2850957-2867015 GCA_030068275.1 Clarias platycephalus | reverse complement strand
GTGTACCCTGCCTCGTGCCCTAAGCCTCCTGGGATAGGCTCCAGGTCCCCCGCGACCCTGAATACAAGGATAAAGCGTATAGAAGATGAAGATTCTTTTTATCTGATAAAAATGTGTATGCATGTTTACAAAAAACACTCGGGTGAGAAGAAGCATTATGAAAGTATTATGAAAAAATGGTGTTTTATGATCCTATCTGATAATTCACTTTTTCACCTAGGTGAGACACTTTTTAGCACCGACACCATGTTTTGGCTGTAGGGGTATTGATGTGCCTCAGACACATCAAGCAATAATTCTTCCTTTAAATCATTTTCAAACTTGACAACTAGATTGCACAAACAGTGTTTGCTTTCCCATCCGCTCCAGTCTGCAGTGTGAAAATCCTCTATGCTCTTTATTCTGACCATCTCTTGCATGCAATCTGGGGATCGTTGGCTCAGTGCTCGATGCCCAGCCCATTCCCCCCACTGGGGTTATATGGCATCCTTAGTGTCAGGTCCAAATAAAAATTTACATCAGACAATATACATCAGGAAGTGCATTAAACATGCAGAGCGAAAGAACCACTGTGGCGACCCCTAATGGGAAAAGCTAACAGAACAACAATAAGCACTAGAGGAAGTGACATGGCCAAAAGACTGCACAACAGGCCTTGGAGTCAAATGAAAGATGAAAACTGAAATTTTGGAAAACTCCTTCCAGGATAAAGATATTCAGGATGTGTTCCAAGTCGCATTTTGTGTTTTTTGGTTCTGACCAAAGTATAAAATAATACAGTCATTTTGGTTTACTAGTATAAAGTTCTGGTTCGCTTTGCATTCTCATTGACATTTCAACACCAGACCAAAAGACACAACAGAATGCATGTGCATAAGGTCACACCCACATTGGAGATTATTAATTATGTTCATTTTGCTAAAGAAATAATTGAACTTCCAAACCAGTGCTTGATGCTGGAGTGAATGCGGTTGTTGGACTTTCTTATATACTGAGTAATCGTATCTTTACAAGCTGAAAACTCATAAACTTTCTTTTACACATTTCTATAATCTTCTTTTCATTTTGTTCAGCTGCTTTGAGATAATGACCATTGTTAAAAGCGCTATGTAAATAAAATTGAATTGGAGTGAATTGAATAAAGAGTCTAGAAAATGTTTAAATACCATCATGAATTCCTATTCCTTCATTGCATACAGAACAAAAAGAAGGACATGCTGCAAGGAGACGATGCCTTTTTTAGGGTTGCATCTTATGACCTCTCACCCTCTTTTAGTTCCATTACATATCTTTTGCCTGTGGTGCGTTCACATTTCAATCGAACCGCACCAGAATTCGCTTGTAAGCAGACCGAGACCCACCTTTTTAGATGTTCTCGGTTCCCTTTCCCAAGGTTCGAATCACAGCGTTCACACTTGTTCGGGTGAAACCACACTAACAGAACACCTGCAGTGTTTTAATTCGAACAAATCACATCAAGTGTGAACACACCCTTACAAACTCTGTTTTAATGTTGCAAATCAAATGTGGACAGAAGAAGATCCGTTTTCGGCTTGTAAGAGTGTTTGTAGCATGCGCTGTTTCTCCTGTATTCGATGTCAGATTGTGACGTGCTCAGTAATAATATTTTCAGGCTTCTGATTGGCCAACATGCATTTCCATTTAGGATTATATCTCTACTTCCTGGTTTGGCATGCCTTGACTGTGTGTTTTTGCATTTTCATGTTGGGTTTTTTTTAGGTCAATAGAGGAAATAAAAAAAAAATACCAGTGCATGTGTGGAGTAGGCCTAACTCTGAATATAAAGTGAAATAGAAGATGATCGTGATTCAGAGCACAGACCCTTCCACAGAAAGAGTGCCCAAGGCTGCCAGGCGAAGAACCCTACAGCAACCTGAGCAGGGACCAGTGGGAATATTTATGTTGAAGAATGGTCACCTTCAACGCTCATCATCTCCGATGACTGAACCATCCTTGGTCTGCCTGTAACATAATACGGATGCTACCTGAGTCCACAGGGATGGCAGTGAGTTATGTCCGTTACATAAAAATCATCATTTCAAAATCAATTCAGGAAACTATTCTGGGTTTGATCAACATTGAGGGAAGATGTGTTGAGCAGGAAGAATATTTTCAGATCCCCATCCTTGCAGGTGTCTATAAATAATACGTCAATATTATATAAAATAGAATCTTTAAAAAACATAATTTATGCAAAAATGTGCTGATTGTAGTGAACAACTATATAAATGAGCAATTATTCACAAAAAGACATCTTTACTGTAAAAAGTAATTTGATAATGAGGAGACAAATACTAAATATTAAATATGTTTGTTTTGTGTATTGTGTGAACGGGGTTAAGAGACAATACTGTGTTTCCGCATTGTTTTAAAATCACAGATACTGTATGATTCGTTAAAATTACAGAAATGCCCAGGGTTAGTTTGACCCGGCAAATACGACCAAAGGGTATAAAATCTGAACACTGCACAATAGTTAAGGAATTGAGAATTACTCTTGGTGAAGAAATCACTAAACCTACTGTATTAACGTCACACAAATACACCTTTGATTACAGTATTTATACAGTATACTGTGGTACAGTAGCAATAACCTGGTCATTTAGTACATTCAGGTCACCAGGTGAGTTTATTCTATTGCCGACATTACTGAGTCTAGACCTGACCGACTGAATCTGGACTGATCAGATGATCAGATGATATTGACGAGTCCGAGTCTTTTTTTCTGATTAGTCTCACTAACAAGTGGTTTTCTTATACATACACAGATGTTTAGACCCAATCCTGTGAGCTCTCATCACATTAGGGCAGTGGTGGCTCAAACGGTTAGGTTAATGGGTTATTGATTGGAAGAGCGGGGGTTCGAGCCCCAGCACCACCAAGTTTCCACTGTTGAGCCCTTGATCAAGGCCCTTAACCCTATCTGCTCCAGAGGTGCTGTGTTCGCTCTGACTCTGACCGAATTTTAATGTTTCCTTTGCTTGATGCTATAATTTAACCATTCTGAAATAGTGACTTTTTTGCCTGAGCTGTGTATTTCTGTTATATTATGTAAAATATTATACTATATACTGTATATACAATGCAGCATGGCCAGACTTAGAATATGCACAGGGTATGTCTGGGGGGGAAGGGGGGACCCCCAAATTAATAACAATTTAGTTTTTCATCAGTTTCATTTTCAAAGACATATTGCGGCTGATTCACCCGTCAATTTTCAATACTTTATTAAATATAGTTTAGTTCATATTTGGCTTGTTAATGGGTATAATTGGCAGATTTTTTTTATTTATTTTTTTGGGTATTTCCAATTTTCTCGTGGCCAATTCCTCCCCGTCACTAGGGGGCGCTCCCTCATTATGGCTACCACTACCACTCAGCCGGGAGGGCCGAAGACTATCACGTGTTTCCTCCAAACCACGTGATGTCAGCCGACCGCATCTTTTCGAACTGCGGAGTAACACACTCGGAGGAAAGCGCTATCCGCTCCTTCCACGTGCGCGAGCTCACAGATGCCCCTGATTGGCTGTAGAGCTGTGATTAATGTGGGAGCACAAAGTACCTTTCATCCTTCCCCCCCTGAGAGAGCTCGGCCAATCAGCTCTCTCTGTGCCTCCGGCTGTGAGAGGTTACAGCATCACCCGGGGTTCGAACCAGCGATCTCCGGATGATAGGGCGAGCGCTTTACCACTGCGCCACTCGGAGGCTTAATTGGCACATTTTTAAATGTATATCCATAATATTGTATTTCTGTAAAATGTCTATTTTTTAAAGCATTCTATGAATAAAATTTCATTAAATTGGACAGTCATGTGAGCGTTTGATTTTAGCTAGCTAATTCTCATAACAGTATAATGTCAAAAGAAAATATGAAAATATGTGATTTTCTGAGTCCTTTGCTGCAAATGTACTCTAACATTCAGTATACAGAACTAGCTTTGTTCTACGTTTTAGAGTTTTCTTTAAGACTAGCTTTATCGTGACTTATGTCCCCTTGGCCACACTGCTGTCTGATAACAGGCCATATTGAAGTGTGCTTTGTGGCTGGTTAGAGATTAGATTTGAGGCTACAAAGTGTGTCTTTTTTACCTTGTAAGCTATTTTCATATTCAGATATTCAGGTAGGTCTGGTCGATAATGCACAGACTGCATAAAGTTTGTTGAAGGACTACATGTTGGATGTGGCATCAATAGGAGGAACAACAGATCTGGATTTATTAGAACATTTTTTCCGAACGTAGTCAGAGTATCTGTGTGTGGCTGGGACCGTTGAGAAAGTGCAGAAGCTACAGGACACGCCACTGTAACCAACCACAGCTCACCGCTGTCTCACAGAGACAAACTGAGTTTTACAGTGGGAATTAAACCTTATCATTAGAACAGTACAACAGCAATCAGCCTAACACACCTACAGGCTGGGCAGATTGAATCAAATACTTGCTATAGATATGTAATTAAATTTTAAATCATTAGAATTATTATGAATTCATAATTATTAAGAAAAATACAATACGGTAATCACAATTAACACATAGTACGAGAGTGGCTGAGTAGTTGGTATTATATTATAATATCTGCTAATACTAATCATGTCATCATGAGCTATTGTTTAGTGTTAAACCCACCATGCTTTTTTTCTGGTTTAGGAAGATGTAAATCCATGCCAGTGTGTGTGTAATGCACATAGACCCACTAATGGTTAATAGACAGTAGATACCCAGCATGCTTAAAGAAACCTTTGGGAATGTCTTAAACGCTGTGCATTAAGAACTTCCACATTGCATGAAGACTCAAACACTCTGACCCTCCTGAGATGTAATTTTCATAACCCCAGACAAGTCTCACGCATTAGTGTGAAACTGAAAACACATCGGCAGCATGGCGGCTTAGCGGTTAGCACTGTCATCTCCCACCTCCAGGGTGTGTGGGTTCAAATCTCTCAGCCTGTCCGTGTGCATGGACTTCTCCCCCTGCTTGGTACTCTACTGTAGGTTTCCTCACACAAATGAAATAGTGTTTGGGTGGACTCATTTATTAAGGTTTGTGTACAGTATATTTGATCACCAGTCAAGTGAAGAGAGGATTCTATACACAGCTCATAAAACTCAAAAACAAATGTTTGTTTGTTTGTTTGTTTGTTTGTTTGTTTGTTTGTTTGTTTGTTTTCCCCACAAAATCTTTTGATTCGAGACCAAGGTTCTGGCTAAGGCCATCTTGGTTTGCACATGCTACTTCCATACTTGCTACAGGACATTTTCATATTAAGGTCCCGGACTCGTTTTCATGTACACCAATGACGCCAATGGTTGATTTTGAGAAGAGTCAAAATGGTAAAAAAAAAAAGAAAAAAAAAAAGGTTGATCTCACTTGAAAAGATAGTTTTGAGCACAGTACCAAGTACTCCAGCATGTCTTGGATCAGATATAAAAGCCAATGGGACTTGAACTTGGTCGACAACTGTTTAGAACGCGACATCATCAGTTCCATTGGCCTCCTTTGAAATCTCTGTGTCCACATAGCATGTGTTCCAATCTCGTCCTCTGACCTGCACAGCCGGTTATTAATAATAATGTGAACGCTGGTCAGTGGGGAAAGGGAAGTAAGCGTTTTTTAGGGAGCAGAAACCTTGTGTTAAAGTTCCCCTAGTGTACAGTACTGTATGTCTCAGACTGTGATAAGAAAGGGTAAATTTGGCACTACAGACAGAAAAGAGTGAACCCATTAATTTCATGGGTCATGTAAGCATTTTTTAAAGGTTTTTACAGTGGGCTGCTTTGACAGGACAGTCATATGACAAGACTGTGGCACGGTGTCATTAGGTAGTGTGTGTTTGCCAGACCCTTCATAATCAACTTCTCAGGAGTATCAGATGTGTCTCAGATTTTTAGATCAAAGCATCAGCCAAATGGGTATTTTTAATAAGTATGAAGTATGTACAGTAAATAACGAAGTATTGCAGCTTTTTCACCAGCCCGAAAGGCTCTTAGAAATATTGTCAGGGCGTTTATACAGTATGACCCCATAAGCCTACTTTATACTTCTTCGTCAACTCTATTGGGAGCCGCAAGACTGCGTATTTCGCCTACGTCTGGTGCGTCTGTGATGCTCTGCAATCACACCGCCAAAGCACTAGTTGGTGATAGGGTTTCTATCACCAGTCTCTTCACCACTCTGAGCTTTTTTTGTTGTTGTTGCACTACAAACAATGGTGAATGAAACTGAGCAATGGTGAGTGAAACTACGCCACTAACGTTACTATTACTGAAATTACTGCAACGCAGATACGAGAGAAGACATCAGAGAAGATTCAATTCAATTTTACTTGTATAGCACTTTTAACAATTGTCATTGTCGCAAAGCAGCTTTACACACTCACTCACTCATCGTCTATACCGCTTTATCCTGTATACAGAGTCACGGGAACCTGAAGTCTATCCCAGGAGGCTTAGGGCACGAGGTGGGGTACACCCTGGACAGGGTGCCAATCTATCGCAGGGTGCACACACATACACACATTCACACGCTATGGGCAATTTGGGAACGCCAATTAGCCTAACCTGCATATCTTTGGACTGTGGGAGGAAACCGGAGGACCCAGAGGGAACCTACCAAGCACGGGGAGAACATGCAAACTCCAGGCACAAAGAGACGGGAATCGAGCCTGGCCGGAAATCAAACCCAGACCCTGGAGGTGCAAGGCGACAGTGCTAACCACTACACCACCGTGACGCCCAGCTTTACACAATCAAAAGAAAATTATGGAAATTTGTATGAAATGTGAAAAATGTGTATGAATCAAAATTATCAGATTGTCCCTGATGAGTGAGCCGAGGGCGACGGTGCTAAGGGAAAAACTCCCTGAGATGGCAGTAGGAAGAAACCTTGAGAGGAACCAGACTGAACAGGGAACCCATCCTCATTTGGGTGATAGTGGATAGCAGAGATTGATTTAGGAGACTGGAAGTTCAGTATAACAGGAGATGTGTTTAAGTTGGACTGGAGTCCAGTTCATTATTAGAGGCTTAGGAGCACTGTAGGAAATTCCAGTCCTGAACTATCGAGCGACTGCAGTCACAAGTCCTCAGAGAACAGCTGTCTGCATCAGAGGCCAGGACTGTCTTCTAGTAAAGTGGAACCACTCCGAGACACCACACGCATCCCAATCAGACCACACGGGGCATCCATGCAACGAGATCTCCAACCAGAAGCGGGACATCAGGACGAGTCAGACAGGTCCAGAGGGCAGAGGGGGTCTGAATCACTGTCAGCTCTGGAAAGGCATGTGTAGCTCGACATAGAGAGACAAGGAGAGGGAAAGAGAGAGAGAAGATGAGAGAGGAGAGATAACAGAGAGATGAGAGATGTACTGTAACAGTTAGTAAGATGGTCAGATGGTCAGGATGTTCAACTCAAAAATGGATGTGAAGAAGGAGCCAGAAATGAGATGCTACCAAGCAGACCAATCACAGTTTTTTGGTCTGCTTCACCATGACATGTAGTTACATTTCTGTGGAGGTGCACATCAGGCTATGCCATACAGTACCCCATAGGGCGGGTACGCATCTTCAGGACTTCACATGACATACAGTGTAGACTTGATGCAGAAGCAGAAATCAATCAGCCTTTAGTCTAGTCTAGTTACTGAGTCATAGTCTATCACTGAGTATAGTAATTTTCCAGCTGGCGTCAAGCAGCAATGTAAGATTGTTTGAAGTTTGAATCCTGATACTACAGCCTTCTGTGACCAGGAGTCCTGTGGAGCATACTGGCCATGATCACAGTGGGGGAGGAATGACATACTTGCATTCCCACATCAGTCATAGCAACACTAGCTAATCATGGGCGTCTTTATGCAATGGGAAATAACGCGGATGGCACTTTCTCACGAGTGTGTTACACTGCCCCCTAATGGTACATGTTTCTCTGAGGAAGCATGTGATAGCACTTACCTGCTCTGATGAGTAGCTGTTGCTTGAAAGGGGAGGGTCAGGGGGATTAAACTTTTACAATGTAAATTTGTTTTTTTATTATTCTTTATTGTAAGGAAAAATCTTTATTTTATTCTTTAATCTTATTGTAATTATAAGATCTGATCTGATCTGACACTGTTATACGTAAGTGAGACTAGTAGAAATGATGAGCACTATTGAAGACAAAGTTTCTGGCAACGATAAAGGGCATATCACACACACACACACACACACACACACACACACACACACACACACATGCTGCAGTACTTGAGAGCGCAATTCTAAAAGAATATTCTCAAGAATGAGGAAATTATACCTCAAGGAAAATACTGCATTTGACAAGAGGATTTAATTGAGTTCTGTTCTGTTCCTCCCTTCGCGTCTTTATCTTGATCCTTAGAAGAGGTTCGGAGAAGAGCTGCTCCTGATTACCCCGACTGCGTACACATACTTACACAGCTGAATGTGTGTATTGCTTCATCCAATATTTTTCTTTGGTCCTTTGAGATCACAGTGGCATTTTGTGTGCAAAAACAGAATGTGATTTTTTTTTTTTTTTGTATGAGATGAATTATGAACAACAGGTTCAGTACATCATTAAGCTATGAAGAACAAAAAAAAAAAACGTTATCTAACTGCATAACTGTTCAATTTGTGTTCGGTGTGCAGTGCCTGAGAGAATACTGGTGAACAATTCATTATGTAACATGGTGCTCAAGATGTGTTTTACATAGTCAAGTGCCTGACGATGAGTTCTGAATCATTTTCCCTAATTTCTTGAATGATCTGTGGCAACTAACTAACAAAACATAAACATATCAAAATGTGTTTTATATACAGTATATGCAGTGCTCTGCCAGAGAAGTTAGAGCAGTTTGAAGTTATGTAAAGCTGTTTGTTTATGACAACCATGGGGCAACCTCCGGTTCTGAAAATGAAGCCAACTTGGAAGTGCCAAAATGTGCAGTTCCTCAAACGTCCACCGGGGGTTGATTTACTGATTTACTTTACTACAGTAAAGTAGTACATTGGCATACAAATTTAATACATTCTGGAGACTAATTCTTAAAGCGAAGAATTGCATTATATCATAATCATAATTTATGATTCCTCTTGGCATCGGCTGCTTCAAAAAACAAACTGGAAAGTGGCTCCCTTTTCTTCTTGCTACCGTCATTGCTAACATTCTTGGGACCCCATGGTGCTACAGTATGTCTTCACAAAATCTTGCAGAAAATGCAAAAATATGTTTAAAAAAAGCACAAAAATTATGTAAACTTGGCTTTCCACTGACACAAACAAGGTTTGATCGGCTCCCGAACATACGCACATCTTAGCGGCATTCAGTTTGACTCGGTTCAGTCGCTCATATGCCGAAAATGCTTTGTATGCCGAGGTAAATGTCTTGCAAATTTTCAGTTCTTAAGGCTTATGTTCGTATGCTGAGGTACTACTGTACGGTTATTATGCATAATATTTGGTGTCAGTTCAGCAGCATCTTCCACCTCATCATTCCTCCCACCTGCATTTTTCCCCATAATAACGAATTATTCAAAATACTTATAGAAATCACTTAAGGCCTAAAATTCTTACTATTATTTACTGCAGCGCAATGTTAACGGCAGACGGTTAGTAACAGGCATTTTTACTTTAATACTAAACTACTGTGGCTCAAAAATTCTTACTAGTTAATTAGTCAAAATCACCACTGAAAGCACTAGTGACAGGCATTTTGGCTTTAGTAATTAACCAGCTGCGCACAAATTGCCGAACAAGTTGACGAGTGTGCATGACTAGTTAACTAGTGAGGTTCAAAGCGAACTGTCTCCATAGATATATTTCCCATTAATGATAACTCTACAGGGGTGAACTTTTATCTAACTCATCATATACATAATTAGGGGTGTGGCTGATTTGAGTGACAGCTGCATTGTATGTGTAAAACCGCTAGCTGTCTGCTATGCAGCACCTTAGCTAACCAATTAACTGTGATCGGTGTAGTTTAACTTATCATAAGAAATGTTCAAGATAACTCTGGATGACGTGTAGGATATGGATGACGGAGTTCAATAACATGCATAAGCATATACAGTACATTAACATCATAACATTTCATCTATCAAAGCTAGCTTGTGGGTGGTAACTGGGTTAAGTAGCTCCTGTTGAGATTGCGACAACCAGAGCTCTCACAATTGTGCTTTAAAATGGCTTTTTAGAAAACCTATGGGTGACGTCACCAAGGGTTTCCTCCCACAGACTAAAAGACATGCTGGCTAGTCCCTGCGATAGCCTGGCACAGTTCCCTGGAATAGACTCCAGGCCCCTCATAACCCTACACATGATACTGTATGTAGTAAAGAAAATGAATAGATAGACACAGGCTATGAACAACAAAATATTTTCAAATGTAATAACCCCATTTTTAACTTATGAATCAATTCATCATCAGCATCTGCACATCAATAAGAGTTTCAATAAACACTGGTGCTGCGACAAGTTCAAAAGCGTGAGTCCTTTGTGTTACACTGTTACTTTTTTTTTCACAGAATATCCACATGTAAGTGAATCACTACACCGAACTCCATAGAAATTTATCAAATCACATAATCACTTTAGTAATAGAAGACCTTACTTTCCACTTAGTGTGGGTGTGTAGCCAAAAATACAGTGGTTATTCTGAGTTAGGTACAGTAGGCTGTTTAATTCTGCGTCTAGGCAGAGGGAAAGTGGAGTACTGAGAACTTATAAGAAGTGCCAGTACAACTTAACCATGAGTATTAACGACCCAGATTACAGTAAACATAAAATCTATTAAAGTTTTGTAAAAGGGAAACCAACTGGATTTTTTTAATTCATTTATTTTTACCAGCACCCAGTAGGCTTTTGGCCTCAACAAAATATTTTTTATTGTTAAGTATGGTTGCTTAGTGCGTGTAAAGTACCTCTTTTAAATTTAATGGATCGTAAAAGGAGACCCATTATGCAAAAGGCACTTTTTAGTAGTGCTGTCAATATTAACGCATGTAATTAATCTAGAAATTTAAATACATACAAATACTTTTTTTTAATACAAATTGATCATCTGACCAAGTTATACCATATGAGCTCATGTGACCCTAATGACTTCCCATAATCACATAGCAGTTACCTGGCTTCATGTGATAATGGCACATTTAACTCGAATAACAGGATGACTGAGGAAACATTACCAGGTGTGATGAACGGCAATTTTCATTATAAAACTCTTCTAGATAAAACCATAGTTGTGTGCTGCAGTAGATAAAAAATTTCCATAGATTGACAGCACTACTTTTTTGCCAATATTATACATTCAGATGGGTCTCCAGGGCCTTTGTACAAACAAAAACATGTGAGCATGAAAAAAGAACAAACATTTTTGCATTTAATCGAGCCACTTATATGTTCTAATGTGGCCTCATGTAAAGAAGAGCCCGTCCCCTGACTTCATGATCAGCTCTGCTGTTCTCTGATGGAGTAAGGCTCATTTAAATAGACACTGAAACAGCATATTTGCAGGAGGAGTGACCTTTAAGAGTTTTTAATGTACTGTATAAACCATGCACCATTTTTTTCAGATTACCCTTATTAGTTCTATCCACAAAATATATATTTTTTTTATTATGGTCCCAATTATGTTTAAATAGTTATACCCATTATCCATCCAAAGAACCTTAAGAATTAGATAAACTAAAATATCATTATTTAAGAGTGTCTTATCATCACATACTGTATATACTCGCTGTATATGAGTGAGCATAATTCTCATATATACAGTTAATAGATTTCACTCTATAGTGATACCCAGGCTCAACAATACTGTAGGTCAAAGTGTTGTCTCAAATGTCTCAAGAGCTCAAATCAGATTCAGTGACTTGTTAAAGACAGGTGCAATAGGCTTTTATTAAAACGCACAGGGCAAATAAACCAACCAAGCTAGGCAATACTCGAAAGGATAAACAGGCAAGAGGTCAGGCATTTAGCAAACAGACATAAACTAGTCTGGGCAAATGGGAAGACTGGGCAAACAGTAAACAAAGCAAAGGTCAAACACCAAGGCAAACTGGATTTTCAAAAGGCTTAGTCAAAGCCAGGGATAGAGCAAGGCTTTGCAAAGTCAGTTTAAATGTCTTAGTTATTTAAAGCCATGTCTTTGACTAATCAGTCAGGAGATGTAGAGTGGAGCATGGTGCTTGTTTCAGTGTCAGCAACATGGTTACTGGCTGGAAGTTAAAGAGAACTGGGGCTTGTTTGATGGTTTGTTTCAGAGTCGACATAAACCACACAAGCTGCACATATTGAGGATTGGCAGCAACAACGATTGCCTTTGGGCGCCTCCAATTGCTCCTCTGCGCTATGTAGTAAGCACAGACAGAGTGACAGAACCCCAGTACCAAAACCCCAAAGCACACCAATCATGAGGTTTACGTGTACCTTGGGGCAGTATTGTGAGGTGGAAATACCCCACATGGGGCAAGGCCTTAGCTGTCTGGACTATGACATGCAATACAGACAATGCCATAAAAAAAACTTTAAAAAAAACACACACACACACACAGACACGCATACACAGATTCAGAGGCAGAGGCAAAGCCAGCAGGGCAGGGGGCAGCAAACCTGGTAACTGGGTTAATGTTTAGGAATAGAGATGATACTGAAAGTAGAGAGACAGAGCTGAAGAAAAGGATTAGAAAAACTTTAGAACAAACAGCAGCGCTAACTTACAGATGGAACACTTTAAAACATTATTTGTGATTGCACTGATCAATATTATATAGCCTATTTAAATGTCCCCTTAAAAGTACAACAGTGGTGCTTAAGGTCCAATTACTGTACAAGCCCTAAATATATTCGTCTTTCATCTGTACAATAAATGTTCCCATCTCTGTAACAGATATGTAGCATATGTAGCTTATTAATTCCAGCTAAGGTCCAGCCATCCAGGTCTGTTTTGGTGAATGGGGTACCAAAAAGGGGAAATTAATTGAAGTAGACAGCGATGAAAAAGAATAGGAAGCTGGCTGGAGAAGAAGCAAAAGTCTGACTCTCAGCCTGAGAAAGAAGCAAAGCTTGACTCCGTCCTCAGGAAAGGACCTGATTTGATGGAAGCCACCAAGAAGGAGACAGGTCTGATGAGGAGCTTCGAGAATTTAACACCACTAGAAAAGGAAATTGATCAATTTACACCAACAAGATTTGAACAGGTATATCACACACACAACAAGGATGAAACAGGGCTAAGGAGGAGCATCAGGAATGGAAGAGGGCCAGTATATACTGTATACTGTACCACTGAAAACAGAACAGGGCTGGTGAACAGCATCAGGACAGGGACAAGTACCTTCTGGAAGGAAATACCACCAGAAATGGAATGGGGACAGTAAACACCACCAGGAGGAATACAAAGCTGATGACTACAATTACAAAGAACCAAAGTGGGTCAGGAATATCAGGAAAGGAAAAGAGCTCATAAAAAATCATTGAAGGCCTTTAAACAATACCAGTAAGATGGAAAAGGAAACGTGCCTGCATGCAGCATAAGCAAGGGAAAAGGACAACGCTCTACCTCAGGTGTTGAATCTTCTACAAAGGAAGGATAAAGGAGCAGTATTTAATCCTTCCTTTGTCGCAGATTTAACACCTGAGCTCGTCCCACTCTCTGGACGTGAATGACCAGGGCTGTGGGGAAAACAGAGGCTAAAATTAGCACATAAGTTGACTCAGCAGTTGAAAATGATTTGAGGTGAGTCTCAGTGATTGAAGCTGAATTAAAAAGCTCTAAGGGGCAAAGCAGCAATGAGAATTTACAGGGACTGAGGCCAACACTGGGGAATAACGGTACTGTGCTGACCTTGCTCACAAAGGCTGAGATGGGAAGCAGTGCGTGATTAAAAACAAAGGATATGCACGAAACACGTTCATACTGTACAGTATATACGTAGCATTTACACTGAAACGTTTCTATGTTCTTGGGGGACATGTGAGGCAGGAATATTTGCAGACTTAGGTGCAGACTAAAATAAGCTGAGTGCTTTAGTGTACCTACTGTAGTATACTCGATTGAAATGAGAAATTTGACCCTGAATTGACCAAGCTGCTGGAGGTGACCCAAGTATTCTTTGTTATTTTGAGTTTCTGTCATGGAGATTTTGGAGACAGAGGACCCGCTGAGCAGATTATATCTCACAGTTAGTTTAAAACATCTGAGGAGACCCTGAGTGGCTGAAGTCTGTGGACTGGGAGAGAGATGTCTGTACTGACTGGCACCAGAAGAAACTTGAATGCATGAATGAATAAAAAAAAAAGAAAAAGAGTGCATTAAAAACTCTGAATTATTTACAGATTTAAGTGCTGCTAAGACACTTGTGTGCAAGATGCAGTGTGGAGAAGAGTATTCCCTAGACAAAACATAAAAAAAAAAAAATTGTATCTGACCTTGAGTGAGATTTATTTTCACTTATTTTATTTTGGCTACCATTACACAGTAATACAACTAAAAGTATGTGGACACCTGATCATCACATGGCCGTTCCAAAACATCTGATATTAACCCAAACTTACAGTAAGTAAGGAGGCTCCTGTTCCAGTTCATCCCAAAGATGTTCAGTGGGATTGAGGTTACTAGAGCTGTCTCTCATCAAACCTTGACAGACCTTGTTTTTATGGATCTTGCTTTCAGTGCTGCATGATATTGAGGGAAAAAATGACATTGCAATTTATTTTTTTATAAGCAATATATATTGCAATATGTAGAAATTGAAAAAAAAAAAAAAAGAAGGAAATAATTAGTAATTCTAGAAGAATCGGATTGATTTTGTAGGCATCTTCATAGAAAATAAATATAATACAAAAGATTTTTTTTTTTTTCAACTCTAAAAAAAATGACTTTTTTTTTTTACTTTTTGCTTTATTTTCGGTGGTTTACACTATTTGACTCACCTTATTCAATATCAATTCAAGAATCAAATATGTTATAATATTAATAATGAATGTTGCTTCCTATTATGAGTTATGATGTGGCTATACAGTATATACAGTATAGGCACCACCCAGGCAATATCATGAACTGAATTTTCAGATACATAAAGAAATTGATAAGTTTCACAAGATCACATGTTGTTATGGTTGTCTTTGGTTGTTTCTGCAACTAATAATAATAATAAAAATAAATAAAGAAATAATAATAATAATAATAAACAATAATAAATAATAATAATAATAATAATAATAATAATAATAATAATAATAATAATATGTGCATTTTAGTTTAACATTTTTTGCAACATTATTCCCATATTCCTGGAGCAGTACAATTTAAACATTTTAAAATTATAACTTTTTATTATTATTTTTTTTTCATGAGTTTTTTCCGGCAGTTGGCATCCATTGGCATCGCATTTAGCGCCTCTCAGTACCACTCCTGCGATGTGACTATTGCGCATGCTACAATGAAACAATGTACAGTATAGTGCAGCCTTGCAACTTGCTTTGTGCACAGGGGCAATGCCATGCTGGAAAAGGTTCAGGCCTCTTAGTTTCTTTAGGGGAAAACTGCTTTGTAAGCTACAGCATTCGAAGACATTTTGTACAATTGCTTCCAAGTTTGTGGCAGGTCTTTGAAAGAAATACTGCAGCCTGTAAACACTGGTGGCCAATCTTAGCTATGCTAGATTTGTTCTTGGTCATTTGAAGAATGTATTTATTTTGTAGCTGTTCCAGATTGTTAAAAGCTGTAAAAGGCAATTGTGTAATAAATTTCTAGGTAAATATGTAAAATATAAGCAAGGAGCGTGCGGCTGAAAGAGTTTTAAAAAATGCTAATAATTAATATTTCAAATCCATCTAATCCTAGAAACTTTGTCGTTCCAAAATGCTATCTGTCGTATCCCTGGTTATTAGCTACTGTAGCTTTCCCTCCTAACTGTCCTGTACTGTCATGTATACCGATCACCTATAGAATTACAACTTCTTCCTTTCAGGGGTCGCCACAGCGAATCATCTGCCTCCATCTAACCCTATCCTCTGCATCCTCTTCTCTCACACCAA
>JAQQZT010000036.1:2788198-2828137 GCA_030068275.1 Clarias platycephalus | reverse complement strand
AAAAAATGTAAATAAAAAAAATTTAAACCAAGAAAGTAAAATGTTAAATATTCTAGAGGTTTAATGTTCAGGTGTCACAGTGGCTTAGTGGTTCTGTCGGGTTTGAAACATGTTCTCCTGGTGCTTGATGCGTTTCCTTCTGGTACTCCAGTTTCCTCCCACACAGTCCAAAGACATGCAGTGTAGACTGATGGGCATTTCCAAATTTCCTGTAGTGCTAGTGTGTGTGTGTGTGTGTTTGTGCCCTGTGATCCTGCCTTGTACCCCCCTAAGATCCCTGAAATAGGCTCCAGGCCCCCCGCAATGATCAACAGGATAACAGGAAAGATAATGGATGGACGGATTTAACGACACCATCTCTAGGTCTTTAAGGAAATGTGTGACATCTTCCATGTTAACTGCTTTGTACAAAATGTCAGGTTTTTTTCTCGTTTCTAATCTCATCTGTTGAATGACACTCCAATGGAGTTAATCTAAAGTGGATCATAATGTTCGGCACAAACTTGTGTAGTCTGTACCAGCTCGAGTGCCCTCAAATAATGAAGGCAAAATGGAGATGCAGAAAGTACTTACAGTAGGAGTGTTCAAATGTACTGTATGGTGCAATTCTACCATTCACTAAAGTTATAGTTAAACATTTTCTATAACATTTCTAAAGGGCATTAAATAGGAACGTCCTGTTTTTTGTGTGTGTGTTCTTAGACTTTTGGACCGCATCATATAACAAAATATCACATCCAATAAATCAGCGTACCTGCACATGTTTGAGTTTCAAATAGAGTAGTTTTGCTCACACTCTGAGTTGATGGAGTTGTATTAGTAATACATTGTCTGTTATTCATTGCCTGTGTTTAATTAACATCAAAAGTTAATGAATTACACCCGAGATACCAAACACATTCTCGTCGTGAGGGTTTAAAGCTTGATCAGGATGCGATCCAGAAAACCGACGTCTCTCACTCGGTCAGGTCGTATCGTCCCTCTCTAAGATTTTTGCGTGTACATGAAATAAAACTCATAAAATGCTTTTTAGGGACTATAAACGTACAAAGACGTATAAAAGTTTTTTTTGTTTTCTCTTCCTTTGCCTCTTGCAGTATTGTAAGCAACAAATAGTATTTATGCAAATTTATGCAAAGTGTAATCGTATTGCAGAGAGCAGTCCTGTGTGAACTCTACACTGATTAAGAAGTGTTTACGTTTCCTCTTTGCAGAATCTGTTACTGTTGGCTTTTTTTTTAAATTTCAACTCAGTGTTTCTTCGATGTATATTATACTGAGACCTAGTCACGTAACTAAGTACACCGTTCGGAAACATCGGGGAACGTGTGAACAGCGTCAAGGGACATGCAAAAAAACTAACAGACAGACATATATGGTATATACTGTAGTCCTGAACCATTCATATTGATTCGACCGAACCGTTATAGAGGAAGCGTAGATATGCATTAGCTATTTAATTTTCTAATAAATTTAGTTTTGACATGGTTTTACAGGTGAAAGACGTGTATCTTTTTTATGCATTTATTGCTACTCTTCGAGGTAAAATATAAGCTGAACACATCTTTCCTTCGGTCGCTGTTAATTTGATGTATGAGATATCTGAAATATTAGCACGGGGGAATAAATGGCATTTTTAATCAATTCTTAGGAAGATTAAAAAGTTGGCTGGAAATCTTAAACTTATGGTTAATGATGTCTGAACTAAAGCGTCCTAATGCTCATGCCCAGAAGATGAGTTGTGTCTGAGACACGTCACTTAAGCAGCAACTGGAACATAACATACTTATAATTATTATTATTTTTTTTAATGCATTCGAGACGCAGCACCAAACCTCCAAAATGTTTTGTCCAATGAGAGATATTTGCATCAAAGCCGTATCACAATATCACGCTTATTGTAGAGCGGGTTTCAGTAATGATAAGCAAATGGGGAAATGATCTCATGTGCCGAGGAGAGAACATGACTTTAATATTTAATAAACATCATTAACGGAATGGCTACCTCAATTACGAGATTGCAAGCCTTCATAGTGAAACAAAGAAAAGCCTTCAGTATTGGAGATTAAAAAAAAAATAATAATAATAATAAATAAAATAATAATGATAACAATAATAATAATATCCTAACAGTGGAACAACAGCAAATATTGTGTTTGAAAAAAAGAATGCATTTTAATTTTCCAGAAACAGATCAGGTCCGTGATGGCTTTAGTATATAAGGAATAACACACACCATGGCATTATGTTATATGAAACTAATCAAGAACAAGGTGATGTAGTGAAAGTGAAGCAGATTTCCTGTTACCCCCCTGAAGTTGATTATTATTCTATAAAAGCGGGTCTTTATTACTTTATACCACAGCGAATTCCCAATGATTACACTTCTTAATTAACAACAGTGCAGATATAATTGATTTTTGTTACATTAAATGAGGGGAAATTCAGTCAAATGGCTCGTCATCATCTAAACATCATGATGGACTTGATGTCTCCACATAGCATCATTAGAGACTGTGTTGTTGACTCAATTATTCAATTTTATGAATCTTTTGTTGCTTGATTCAGCTTAATGAATCACTGGGTCCATTTTCAGTTCGGCAACACAAGCTATGCATTTCCATGTTTATTACATACATTTTTCATAGTTCCTAATACTTAAAAAAACCTACAAGAAGCAACTGTTTCATACAACTTGAAATAAATCGGACAGTAAAAATTTGAATTAAAACAACCTCCAAAAATCGATTCGAATCAAATCAAATCGACTCGATGGTCTACCTGCGATTTACTGTATTATCTTTTGGTTCGCCTCATTTGTAGATGTGTACATTACTGTAAAAGGCAGAACTGTTCGAATCCTAGCTGAGATGTTCGCACCGTTCACAACGGATAATGTAATGTCTGCTTTTATTCACAAGAAAAACAGCACAAATAATGAAGCAGTTTGTAGTGTTCATAACGAGATTATGGATAATTAATGTTTATGTAAATATAATCTGTCTAAGAATCAGAAAAAATACATATACAGGTGTGTATCTCATTCATTCATCTTACATATCTTACATAGTGTACATAGTGAGTTGTGTTTTTTTTTTTGCTGAGAACTTTTTTTTTTGCCTAACTGATAATTGTTCATGGAAACGCCTGCAATTCCGACTGCGGAAACCACAAATATCCTCCATAACTTTTTTTTATGTTTTTTCTTTATGGCAATATATAATTTTCCATGTGTTTTACTGCTAAACTATTAACAACAATACAATTTACAAATTTTGTAACATAAATATTAACATAAATTTAGCTTAATTTACATATAAAATATAGTAACAGAAAGGAGATTATTGTATTTACTCGACGTATTTCAAAGAAAACGCGCTTGCATGAATTACAGTATATGTGTAGGGGCAACATCTGTGTTTTACGTTCTAGCACTGCGGGAGACACAACAGTACAGTACCTTTACATTCTTTTTTTGAAATTTTTTTTTGGAATAGTAATGTATTAAGCTGAATTTGAAATTAATCTGTTTTGGGAGCATGTTTATAGGCGGTTTTTCACAATTTGTGAAAGAAACGTAACCCCTGCGAATTTCAGGGGTTGACTTATATATATATATGTATATATATACAGTATATACGCACATACAGTATATCATTTTGATTGCCCTGGTAGGACCATGGAGAAAACCCACCAAGCTCAGGGAGAACATGCACACAGACAGGTGGGAATCGAACCCGAACCCCAAAGGCGCGAGGCGACAATGCTAACCACTACGCCACCATATCCACTACATTCCCTTTCTGACTCCCAGGCAGATTCTATTTAAATAAACATGTATTATTTGTTAATTATGAATGCCACAAACTTTCACACAATTCCGTTGCTTAATTTGTGTTCAGTACTAAATTTTAACACCTGATTCATGAGCCGTGTGTTCATTGCCTGAAAAAAAGAACATCTTATTAATTGTGAACCAGTTTCTCTGTAACAAGGTCATGCAGTGTGACGTCAGAGCGACTGCCTCTGTTTGAATGAGTGCAGGGTTATGGGATGATTTTAGACAGATGTACTAAATATTATTACTATTATTACAATTTAACCATCAAATCTTTTATTATCTTGTCTGATTATTAATAAAATACTAGACTTGACTATCAGCATCCATACTGAAGAGAACTTTCTGTCCCATCGTGTCGTGCCATGGACCCGTTACCCACACCACGCCTCATTTATACAGTCCGGCTCTCCGGCTCTGTTCTTCCTGGCTCGCTGGCGCTTATCCTGGACCCCCACAGCAGTCTGCTGAAGTCTGTAGATAATTGCCTTAATTGGCATGTAAATGAGGCGTGCAGGTTACGTAAGACCACTTTAGGACCGGCCCTGAGTCTTAAGTATTATCAGCTCTAGCGGAGCTTGTCTCGAGTCGAGCGGCGTCCCTGTTCGTGTGAAGCTGTGAGACGAGCCTGGGGAATGCTGGGGAAAAAAATTAAATATATATATAATCCTCGCTGTAAGATAATGTGCTTTGACATCAAGTATCCCAAGGAGGAAAAACAATTCCGAGGCGCAGCGTGAACCCGCTACGGCGATGTATATGAGTGTGGATTTGAATAAGCTGCACAAACGATGCAAATTGTAGCAGAGAAAAGATGTCAGCTAGCATCCTGCACTGTATAGCTCACACTACATCTCTGTTCTACTACAAGGAAGTAAACAAACTGGTTATTTCCCAGGCTGTGCTGCATCCCGTCCCGTAGCGAGGACCGATTCGTGATCACTGTTACTCCGGCTCAGACTGCTGCATACCGTAGTCTCCGAATTGTGATGATCCTGATGTAAAATGAAAATCTCAGGACAGACACAACACTCAGCATATGAATCGAGCTGAATGGGGGAATCGGGGCGGCTGTTCCAAGAATTAGATCACAGTGTACTCACGTGCCGCTAAAATGCCCAGCGCGAGGCTTGTCTCGCTTTGTAAAAGGATTGCTCCTACAACACAGCGTAGTCATGGCAGGAAGGCGAAGACTGTGGAAGGCTTGTTGTGTTTTTGGCATGGGTTTGGGTTAGCTTGAAAAACATGTGGTCAGTTTGTGATAAATTTAGAAATGTGAAAATTAAAATTATCCATACGGCTTTATAATATATTTCCCACAGCCTTATGACCCCGGAGTACCCCCCCCCCCCCCCACACACACACACACATTTTACTGTTTTTTCCTCTTCTAACACCCCTAATTCACCTAATGAGCTGATAAACATCCCTTCCTGAGCCGAAGTGAGTGTGTTAAAACACTATAAAGTGCAGAACTTAAGGCCCAGACCTGGGAACACGTTCTCTTTTTTTTCTTTTGGCCAAATGCTTTTATGTTCTCCCCGTGCTTGGTGAGTTTCCTCTGTGTACTCCGGTTTCTTCCCACAGTTCTTACCAAATATTCATTTTAATTGTCACATACATGGTTGTACAAATTCAACAGTAGTGAAATGCAATTGTAACAATTTCCAGACCAGAAATTAAAGCAAAAACTAAAAATTAGGAAGAACAAGACTATGTACAAAATAAAAGAGGACTATGAAATAAATTATATACAATATAATATAAATAAAAATATAAATTATACAGAAGACTAATATAGATTAGGCTATAATTGGCGGCTACAAATTCCATATAGTGGTGTTTGTGTGTATGTATGTATGTGTGTGTGTGTGTGTGTGCCCGGTGATGGATTGCCACCGTCTCCATGGTGTTCCTCGCCTTGTGCCCTGAGAATGAATGAGAGGGCGCGAGTCCACACTTTTCAGTCTCTTTAGTCATCAGCTCTCACCTGGTCTAATCGGATTCACGTCACGAGGTGCAACGGAGACGAGAACAGAGTTTGTGTTCGTATCCACGCTGAACGCTGACAAACGTGTAGTCCGTGCTGTGAAATCCTCAGCTTCATGAAGACTTTAAACAGCTCAGAGCTATTAGAGTTATTAGAACATGTCTGCAGTAGACGTCTGTAACAAATAACTGTTTGGTGTGTACTGTAGATTAAAATATTAATATAGCGATGTAGAAAGATGTCTAGATTAGGAAACTGCTGCGTACAGGGGTTGGCGCTACGAAGAGCTCGCGCGCTGGTCTTTCCCGGAGCAGATTGTGTGAAGCGTGTGTGGAGGAGGTGTTAGAGCTCATCGCAAACAACAGGGGAGGGAAAAAAAATGTGCGATTTATTTTTATTTATAAGAACAAATCTCGCTGGGTATTTTTTTTATAAGCAAAAAAATTATGAACGCTTTAAACCTTAAACATTGTTTTTCCTCCATATGCACCAAGACGTTTCGTTCTAAATATAAAGATCTGACGGTCAAATTGAAAGATATAACGTTATCCTGTGATGTACAGGACGTCATGACGATTTTAACCGCATCACCATATCGACTGTAGACGGAGACGTACTTAAATAAACATTAATTATTTATGATCCGCCGTAATCTCTTGTTGTTGAGTTTTACATCTAAATGTGTGTGTGTGTGTGTGTGTGTGTGTGTTTGTGTAGGTGATGATGACCGGGACACAGATCTCTTCCTGTGTGACACCAACACCTGCAAGTTTGATGGCGAGTGTCTCCGAATCGGGGACATTATAACCTGCATCTGTGATTTCAAGGTGAGCGTGCATTCTCTCTCTCTCTCTCTCTCTCTCTCTCTCTTTTTTTTTGTTTTGACCTGGCACAGAGTAAACCCAGCAGACTGAACCATCTGCAAGCAATCAGAAAAAGTGTGATTTTTTTTTTTCTTTCCGTCTTTTTCCCCCAGGATCACCCTTTTAATCACAGGCAGTTTACAGGATTATAAACAAACCAGACTCACCTGGAAGCATTTATTTCTTTCTTAACTGAAAACTTTTATAAAAGTGTTAAAGATGAAAGAACAGTGTCGCTGTCTCCTGCAGACACTCAGTAACAGATCAGTGCATTCAGCTGACTTTAAACGGTATCTGGGACGGTTATGGTGGTGTGTTTCCTGCGTGTGACTAACGAGCTGCGGTTTTATCTATCTAAGGAGCGTCCGATATGATATCATCATGATACCTACAGTAGGTGCTGATTTCTCTTGTGATCCGTCACAATATTTCTCACACATGGAGTGTACTCGGGTGGGCCGCCGCAGTATATCGACACCCGCGCAAGAGGATTCACTCAGCCTTTTTAACAATCCGTCCAGTAGAACGATGTCATCCGCGATCGATTAACTAGTAACGGACAGTCCCCGCTCGCGCTACCGCGCTACTGTTTTTATTCTGCTAGCGCGAGAGCGGCGTCCTGAGAGGCAGTAAATGTAAGTAAGAAGGCCGCACATGCTCCGCACTGGAATACATATTTACACGGTTATCAGGCTCGTCTTTAACAAAAAATTAAGCTCGGACATGTTTGTACAGTTGGTTGGTTTGTACAACGTTGTGCTGAAAAAAGGATATGATGTTACTCTACAGTATATAAAAGTAATACTACTGTATGTTTTACATTTATTAAAATATATTAGTACTATAAAAGGCTAAAAAAAATAGAGCTGTCTGCTCTAACAGACAGCTTCATCTTTGTACACTAAAGATTATTCCCTTTATCATCTTCCTCTTCACATCCGGGTGGATGGAGGCGGGAGGGTCAGAAGGTCGCGTCTCTGGAATGTCAAATGGATAGAAATATCAAAAAAATCTAAATATTGTGTTGAAGGTCATATGAATTAATATTCAAATTCAATAAAAAAAATGTTTTGTCATAGTTTGTTACAATTGCAAATAATTTTCTTCTACCACTATATGCTGTGCTGTGTGAACAGTTTAGAGGTCGCCACCTGTAGTCTCAGAGCGGAACAGCAATATAAATATATAAATATTGAAACTTAATAAAAAATATATTTTGGAGTCAGTGCGGCGATACGTGAATTGCCAAATAAAAGAATCACGATATATAACTGAATTGATTACCCCCCCCCCCCCCCTGTCTACTCTGCTTTGCTTTATGTGTGACTTGGTTCACTCTTTTTTATATATACTGTACAGCTGAAAAAATTTGAAGGAGCACTTAGTCCCAGTTTGACTTGAACGAGCGCCCTTCATAAGTATGTTTTAAAAAAAAAAAAAAAATTTTTTGGATTGGTATATTTTATTGCGAATTCCATCATAGGCTCCTTTTTTCCTTTGGCTGGAATTTTTGCCGCTTGTTTTTTTTGTTGTTGTTTTTTTTCACAGCAAATATTGGCAAACTGAATTATCCCTACAGCATTCGATGTCACACTAATTGTAAGTGCAGAGTGCTAATTGTAAATTCGCATGCTGCCGTTTTTACGTCCAACTGACTTCAACGGGTTGTTGTCTCATCAAAGGAAGGGCGCTAGCACTCCTATCCAATTTAGCCTTGGCTTTCGTTCGACGGTGGAATCTGAAAGGAGGGAGTGTGAGCGGAAAAAAAAGGGAAAGAAAAAAAAAAAAACAGGGGGGAAGAGACAGAAAGAGAAGGAGAGCCAGAGACATCCTTAATAATCTATTTGAATTAAGTCTAAATGAAAATGGATTACCGCGCGTCTGAAGCACTGAGCAGACGGACACTAAATGACTCAGTTATTTTTATCCCAGCTCACAAGGCATCATTAGTCTCTTTGGTAGAGATAAATAAAGTTACCATTTTAGGGTCTATCTCTCTATCCATCTATCTCTCTATCCATCTATCTGGATCTCTTTTTTTTTATCAGGGAGACGAAATAGGTCTCTGGCCGTCGTGTTTTTAGGCAACACTGGGTCACATTGTTTTCATTTCAGAGCCCGTTACCTCCTGAGGGGCCGAACGCAGTTATCCCGCGCTGCCGGGTTCACATACTGCAGCCGAGAAGAGCTTGACGTCAGAGGGCTTAAAACAAATCATAGCCCATGTCTTTATTCCATTAAGTGGAGTAATTCATCAAAGGAGGATCCTCTTAAGGGCCGTGTCAGAGTCGGAGCCTAGAGGGAAGAGGGTTAGCGAAAAACAGGGGAGGTAGTGAAAGCTTCGGTTTGCTGGAAAGAGGGGAAGTGGGTTTGATCTCTGGGGATGAATAGAGGTCATTCAGCTGCTCATGTCCGTTCAGCAAAGTTTATTCACCTCACACCCAGGCCTTTCAGGCGAGTGCCACATCGCATCGCACCCTGGCGTCACGCTTGCATGCAACCCGCCCTTTTATGACTCCATGTGTCTCCGTAATGGCCTCCTTTCTGGCTTGCGCTGTGCAGCACTGTGTTAGTGATCGCCGGACGGGGTCTGTACGCGGTGCATGTTTTACCCAAAGGAAAAAGCTATAGATATACAGTAGATGCAGTATATAACCATCAGCTATGGCATTAAAACCAGAGGTGACATGAATCACACTGATTATCTCGTTACAGTGGCACCTGTCAAGGGGTGTGATATATGCTGTACTGTACGCAAGTGAACATCAGAATTCGATGTGTTGGAAGAAGGAAAAATGGGAAAGTGTTAGATTTAGTAATGAGTGACTTTGACAAGGAAACAGTTCTGATGTTTAGATGAGAGGGTCAGAGCATCTCTTAAACACCAGGTCTGGTGGAGTATCTTACTGAAGATGCTCCATGGAAGAGCAACTGTTTATCTGTCTGGTCTGAGCCCACAGAAAAACGTACTTTAGCACAAATTGCTGGAAACTTGAATGCCGCCTCTGGTGGGAAGGTGTCAGAGATGGTCTCACACGATGGTTATTTAAGGGGCCTGCATTGATGCAGAGAGCCCGCGCTGACCCGTGTCCACCACAGAAAGCACGTATAATGGACTATGGAGCAACAGAAGAAAGTGGTCTGGTCTGCTGAATTACGTTTTCTTTTACATCAAGTGTGTGTTTGTTCAAGGGCTGCCTGGGGAAGAGATGGCTCCAGGATCCACTGTGGGAAGAAGGCGAGCCAACGGAGGCGGTGTGGTGACCCCGGGGGGTTGATGTTCTCCTGAGAAACCTCGGGTCCTGCCTTTCATTCATGTGGATGTTACTTTGACACATACCACCTACCTGTACACTGGTGCTGACCATGTTCATGGAAACGGTATCCCCCGATGGCAATGACCGTGTTCAGCATGATAATCCACCCTGACAAACTGCAGAAATGGTTCAATAATGATGAAGCTTGACAAAGAGTACAAGGTGTTGACATGGCCCATAAATTCTCCAGGTCTCCAGAACTTAAGTCTCAACTTACCTTCTAAAGGATCCTGGTGGCAGATTACAGCAGAACACCTTCATTTTGATGGCCTTGTATAATCAGCTTTATTTCATTGTAGATTATTAATGTATCTGTGACAAGGAAAAATATACAGTAAGCAATGCTAATCATATCTAGAAAAATGAAATATGGATATAAATATGGACTTGTATATGGAGACTGGATATTGAAATAAAAAGCGGACCAATAACATACCTTTGTGGACCAAATAGTCCAGTAATCTGTGGTCACTCATTGTAATTGTTTGATTTTTTGCTTTAATTATAATTTTTTTTATTATCATTTTTGTTGTAACCTTGACTAAATGAGTTTGATGATTCAGGTACTGCACTCCCCCCGCCGCCAGCGAGAAACAGGAGGCAGGAAATCATTCCGTAACTCGCACAGCAAAACACCCTTTAATCATTCCTAATCAAGGAAAAAGACACAGTTTCACTTTAACAGCGTAGGTTGACTATTTTTTTTTTTTTTTTTATCTTCCTACATGCAGCATATTTTAATTAGGACATGTTCTCATGATGAGCGAGATAATCGCGGACTACATACGTACGTACGCGTTCCTGTTCGTGCATATTAAGCACCATCCTTTTCTGCCGGTTCTTTAAATACACTGTATGATCCTAGCCTACACATTGGCCCCGTAATTGGATACGCGGAGATAAAAAAGGAAAGAGTCTGGCAGGGAAATGGGAATTTGCTGCAGCCATTAGAGTGTATTGATCAAATTGTGTTGCTTCATGGCAGGCCTTTGCGTTTACAAGCCTCCCATAGCAAAAGAGAAACTGACTAGTTTAAAGTGTTAATTGATCTAGAAATGTTTTGCGGCCCTTCTACTTTTGCTTTAGTCCTGCCTCTGTGGGATGTCAGGTCTTGTTTAGCGTGTCTGTCCGTGAGGCTTTCTGTCACACCTTGTTACCGCCTGCCGAGTTGCTGCTTGAGCTGCGTTTGTGATGATTTACGTTATTACGGCTCTCATCTCAGCTTTTAACGTGCTCCGTAATTCATCTGTCTCGCATGCGCCGCATGATGTCCGTGAGTGCATCGTGAGGGGTTCGGGTTCTGCCCGTTTTGCACGCCGATCTGAGACTCGACTGCACGTCTGTCACTTCTCTTTTGTGTTGTGTGGTCTTTGCCCTCTGTCTAGCATGACTGATCAATTTTTGCACTCTCGCACCCGTTCTCTTTGCTTGGCTGCCATTCATACTCTTTTTTTTCCCCCCCCGCTTGTCTGCTTGATATACGACTAGTCTCGCTGCCGTGCCGGATGACATACTGCAGGCCTTCCTGTTTACGACGGATGTGGTTTCATTACCGCACCGAGAACACAAAAGCAGAGACGACCATCCTAACAAGAAGTACGGAGGCAGAGGCGCTGTCGCCAGGCTGAGAACGGTGCCATGATCACGTACATGGCCCTCGCGAAGCCCTCGTTCTATATACGTGCCTTATCTATCAGCAGTATGGCCTTTCTTTGCCCGCCGGCAGGTTTAAAGCCAGCGCACTATTCCCCGGTGCCGTCTCAGCTGAATGGGTACCAGGGGACTGCACCATTACCGGCTTGAAAGCAGTAGCCATTTACGCAGCTTCTCTTTGTATAATAACCTTTTGCCCTGATATCTGCGAAATACAGAAATAGTTCTAAAAGGTGCTGTTGTGTCCTTTCAAGATCCCTGCACTTTTATTACGTCTGGGCTTTACTCATCCTTCTCCCATCCTACTGTTTTTCTTTTCTCAGCATGTTTTTTTTCCCCTCTTTTTTGCTAGGGCTTTCACTCTTCCGCTCGTATTTTTTTCCTCACCCTTCAACAGCCCTCTTAATAGCTGTAGCTTAAGACGAACTGCCGCAATTGTACCGAGACGTCCCTACAGGGTATCGCTGTGTCGTCCATGAAAGGTTAACTTCCACCGATGCATTACAAATGCAGCAATTAAAATCAGGGAGGTAGTTCTCACAGATTAGTACGTGCGCCGTGTCGATTCTGTGTGAGCCGAATGAGAATCCGCAGAAATGGATCCACCTGTTATTCATCCTTACCTCGGATGTCTTAAAGGATTATATATATATATATATATATATATTTTTTTTTTTTTTTTTTTCCCTCTCTCTCTCAGACTTTACCCAGACCCGTACGGCTTATAGACAGGAGCCTTGGGAAAGCTATTTACCTTGGAAATGAGAAGGGAGCACCGAGGGGTTGCTGTACCGAGAGCCTTTCCCCTGGATAGTAACATATGTGTCACCCCCACGCAGCTCTCTTCAGCCTGTCAGACACCATTAATGGAGAACCGTCTCTCCTGACAGGGCCCGGGAGCCCCACGCTGAGCAGAGATTCACTCTAATCAAGAACAGACTGCCAAGCAGTTAAAGACGGAGGCAAAAGCCAGGGTTCTCCCATCTCTCCCACCAACCTCCGCCCCTCTACTCCCGTCAGAAACAGGCAGCACGCGCCTCTCCAGCAAGGGCATCCTCGGGATAGAGGACTGTCACTCAGCCGGACATTGGCAGTCGCGTCCGGGTCTGAGCGAAAGAAAGAAATATCATGCGGAGAGACGCGCGGCAGATTTCCTTTATTTGCGCAGGTCTTCGGCATATCGCAGCCGATCTTCTTCTTCTTCTTCTTCTTCCCCTCGACGTGACCCTCTTTCACCCACCCTCTCCCAGAGCTGTCATAGATAATAGGCATCTATGAGAAGGCTGGGCTTGAATTCTAATGTATGAAGACAGAGTCGTCCTCCTGCTTTCTCAGATAAGAGGGAGGCTGAATTTATCACTCGGGAAAGGTACCTTCGTTCCTGTTTCGGGATCGGTCAAAGCTGCCTCGTGTCCGACCTCGAGGGACAGGTCTCGGGAGGTGAGTGATGAGGCAAAGGGCATTTGGGAAGGAAAAAAGACTAGAACAAGTCTCGCGTGAAAGAATATGAAGAATATTCTTTCTTGCGTCCTTGTGCAAGGTCTTTCTATCCGCGCTCTTGTCCAAAGTCAAGCTGTCCTCTTGGTTCCGGGCTAATTATCAGGCAGGAGACCTGTTTTTTTTCCTTTGGGAATTTTAACCAGAAGCCCATCATATAACAGACATCTAGAATGCTTTGTTTTTGTCAGGTTTCTCCAGGTAGCCTGAAGCATCATTGTCCACTACATCTGCATTGATAGAACCTTGACCTTTTCAACAAAAGGATGCTTTTGTGGATGAAATCCACAAGTGCTACACCCTGGCAAAGTTTAGGAATGTACAGAGCGCTATGTCCTAGCCTGCCCTTCCTCTCCTCAAGGCTCAGACTCTTGACAGATATATTCTCCTGATAAGGCTCGCATGCTGTTACCTGATACGCACCGGGTAGAAACTGGAGGAAACCGAGAGAGAGGAGCGGTTTGAGGCAGACAGTTTGTGCGCTCGTGTGTCCCCCGGACACATCGGGTTAAGCCAGGCGCGTGCTGTATGTCCACGCGTGTCCATGACCAGACCGTGCTCCGTGTCTCCCCTTTAGCTGTTTTCAATCACGGCCTCTCACTCACAGAGCACTTTCCACATCACTCCGGGCTCTCATGTTTCTCGGCTCGTGCTGTCTCAGCTATCTTAATGCACCCAGGGGTCAGTTCTCACAAAGGCATTTTGGGTGAAGGAAGGTGTACATAATGTCTAATGATGCAAATGGATTGGATCATGTTGCGCAATGCATAATTAACTTGGTATACCCATTTCCTATCAAGCTGCTGGAAGAAAGAGTCGTCCGGATGAAGATGCTTCTTTTTGTTATTCCCCGTCTCTCCATTTCAATCGGCCGCTCCATTAGTGGGCTGCGGGGTCGGGGACCGCGTGGGACCCTGGGATTAACCCTCGAGACGAGACGTCTTGCCATTATAAATACAACACGATAGGATTTCACGCTTGCTCCCTTACGAGGAGCGATTATGACACATGGGCGAGGCAGTACAACGTGCCGCTCGTAACCCCTGACTGACTGACTACACCGCGGCCCTTTCCGGTAAGCACATTTCAAATTATACATACCCACACGCCAGCGCTATTACACTTGCAGCGTCCTTCTCACCTTGCTCATGTGGCTTTTCGCACAGCTGTTGGAAATTATAGTTCTTTTATATTGGCACCTCTGCGACTGTCTCCACAGCTCACAGACCTCTAGCTGACCCGACATCCGTGCGATTGCTAGCACTAATGCCTTACAGCAGCTTACACACTCTTTCCCAGATCTGGATTTCTTTTTTTTTTTTTTTTATATACACAGCTTCAGCTACTCTCTCCCTGGTCTCCCCTGTGTCGGACTCTAATTGCTCGTCTCAGTGCACTCTCTCTGCTCGCTGCTTTGTGAAGCAAGTCAGAAAGAGATTCTTCAGTCTCGACACACTCAGCATGAACGGATCCACTGATCTCCCCGACTTTGGACAAGTGGACTATTTTCTGCCGCTGATCAGATGAGCGGGTGGTCTAACAGACGGATTGATTAACGCTCCAGCGGGAAGGCAGGAATGGATTAATTGATGAACGGCCTACGAATAATAGATTAATTGAAAAAGCACCGGTACTCCGGAAAGGGGTTCTCACACCTAAACACGCCATCACATCACATCACATCACATCATCCAGCTCATCCCTTTGATCCGCCTGCTCCTCCTAATCACTGAGATTACTTATATGGTTTAGCGGAAAATGTCCCTTTTATAATCAGGCGTGAGTCGCTGGACGTTCAGCAGCGTGTTAAAAGCTGGGACGCTATGTTAGACAGGAGTCTACAGTATGTGTATGTGTGGAGTGTATGTGAAGGAGGACATGTGAGCTGGAGAAAGCCAGCCTGTTGCAAGCAAGAGTCACAGCAGCCCCTGCAGGACATAACTGTAACTGCCGTATGTCAATTCAGGTGCGTGATGGTGGTGTGCACACAAAGCCAGGTGATGATGATGATGATGATGATGATGATGATGTGCACAGGAAAAGATTCGTCATGAATATGAAAAAACATTACATTAGTCATAGGAATTGGGCAGAGATGGTTTGACTTGGATTACGGTATACTGTCTTGATGGTAGAAAGTCCAAGTTCACATTCTGCACTGATTGTACGTCCCTCTGTCTCTCTCTCGAGTCCGATTGCTTAAAAATACTGGTTTAAAATATTATAAGAGATAGATATTAAAATGAAATAAAAGAAAAAGGAATGCACATCTATACACGGATGCAGATCAGCGACATCACAGTAATTTAAACCTGAACAAATGATAAATCGATACAAATTAGTTTCATTAAAATTTCGAAACGGAAAATATATCCGCTGTGAAATCTCACACGACGTCACTTGTCGGTTCCCTGATCTTGTATTTCGATCCCAACGCTTTCGGCAGTTAACAGGCTTATATTAATGTGCTTGTTGCTGTTTCCATAGTAACAGCTTAACATTTACTTTAATGCGTTTCGTGATCTCCGAGTAATACGTGAGTCAAAAGTGCGTCTTAGGGGAAAAAGTGCTGTTTTAGGAAGCGAACACACCTTGAATATATTTGAGTTGTATGGTATTACTGTACATATACTGTATTTGATGTAATCTTAAAACTGTGTTGGCAGATCATTTGGCTTCTTTCTAGTAAAAAAAAAATTAAGCAAAAATATCTTAATAAAGCAATATTTATAGAATATGTCTAATCTATGTTTAATATGTTTTCTTCTCTGTGATCGTACAACAGGAAATCCCAGATCAATTTATATTTAATATATTATCTTTGTATGTATGTGTGTGTGTGTGTGTGTGTGTTGTTTTTATTATCATTTAATCCATTAAAATGCGTATCCGCTGTGTATGGCGAAGTTTTCTGAGAATTTTTTGGCAACAGTCTCCAGCGACAGCGCTTTGTAACATCAGAGATTAAGCCGTGAGTTTCCAGACACAGGAAAGTCTTCGGGACGAAAGGCTTTTGTGCTTTGTGTTAGCGTGACAAGCCGGAGGTTTTATTTATTTATTTTTTTCACGAGAGAGGAAAAAGAAAGGCTGTTCGTGGAACGACTCTTTATAAGTCGAGCTGAGGAACCGGCTTAACTCTAATTAAATGGAATTTAAAAAAGGGGTACAGATGATGTCTATCCATTCGTTTATCCAGATTTTATCTATAACAAGCACACACACACACACACACACACACAGGCATACACCACGGGAAATTTGGAGACACCAATCGGGCTGCATCACAAGTCTTCGGACGGTCGGAGGAAACATATGAAATATATAGCGAGATCATGCAAACTTCAAGCTCAGACCGCGGAGGAGGTTCGAATCCCCGAGGACTGGGAGGGCGAGCCACCATGCTGCCTGCTGAGTGTATAACATTTTCATTTCTCACTTATCATATGTATAATAAGTATTATTCAAGGTTATTATACAGGATATACTAGAAGTGTCGTGACTTAATTTGCGTAGAATTTAATTTCTCACACTGTGTTTTAAAACGCCACCATGCTGCCTTATAGAGTATCTAAGACTTTATAACACCGTAAATAGCCTCTCCATTACTGAATAATTTACTATAACAGCAAGTCACTAAGGTTTTTATTACTTACTTAACATAAGTATCATAAGTATTATTAAAGAGTATTACATATATACAAATATGTACAGAAAACAGACAGTCCAACTTTATAGTTTTTTATGTATGTATGTATGTATGCAATCTGATGAGCTGCATATATAAGTATAAGTATAAGGTGCCACGTAGAAAAGATATATATAGGCATGATCTTTTCTATTATAATAATATATATATATATATAATATTATATATGTATGCATGTATGTAAATGCATACATATATAATAATATTATTCCATGTTTGAAATTTCAGCGCAAATCGATATGAAGACTATTTGTTTATTTATTAACTGATTCCAGCACTCCATTATAGTAAAATATAGAGCGAGCTGACTTTGTGTGTGTGTTAACTTCTAGGTTGTGCAAAAGGTCGCATCCACAACTCTGATGCAACTTAAAGCAATTTGTGTCCCGTGTTCGTGTACAGGATCCGCAGCAAGACAAAGAATAAAACCATCCACCGGCCGGTCCTGATCACAGACACATCTCATTCCCGATCCTGACACTGATCCTGACCACGTCCTGATCCTGGGAGGAAGATTTTGTGTGTTTTTGTACGTGTGTGTATAGTACATGACTTACTTCGCTTTAAGAAGGGAGCTCTAGTTGTACAGTACTGTGGAAAATAAAAAAGAATGTTTTTTTGTTGACCTATGATGAATCGTTCAAGCGTAATAAAACACCGACTAACTTAAGGCATGAAACCGGAGCAGATGATGACAGATGATCAGGGTGGTGATCAGTACACTGCTGATGCTGAAGGCTGGTTGGAACAGACGAGAGGGGAAATGAGGTCGCTGCTCAGGTTGTTGCATAAACAACCAATTTATAAATCGTTTGGCACTTACGCAGAATGTTGCATTGTTGTTCTTCCCATTTCTTTAATTTAATAAACAAATGAGGGGGGGGGGGGGGGGGTCAAGACTGTTGCACAGTACTGTATATTTAAGCCTTGCTGTCCTTCTATCTCTTCCTTGTTCCCGAGCAGCTCATAACGACACCTCTACATCTCTCATACGTCTCCGGAGCGAATCTGAGTCAGCCATCCGAGCATCTCCCGGCTTTTGTAACGGAGACACTCTTGATGTATTCACCTGGAAACAGATCACTGATTGTCCTCATATCTTCCTATATCTTTTTCTTTTCTTTTTTTTTTTCCAGACTGCTCAGCAGTTCCTTTAGCTGTGGTGCGAACACTTCGCGGCTACACTTCGTAAAATGCGGCGATATTAATAGCCTTGGGGGGGGGGGGGGGGGCGCGTATAAAAAGCCTGATTTGCAGGGGCTTGGGAAGTACAGGCGCCTCCCGAGGCACCCCGAGGTGCAGGGGCATCTTTCGCAGCGTTGCATCATGCCTGGTTAAAAGCCAAGCCTGAGTGAAAACTCCGAGCTGCAGAGAGACACAGAAGAGGAGGACGAGGGGTTTGAAAGCCATGTGACGGCAGCGCCTCAATCTCTGGCTCCTATTCTTCTGCCCGTTTTCATTTTCTCTCTCTCTCTCTCTCTCTCTCTCTCTCTCTCTCGCACTCCCCCACTTCTTCCTTTTGCATCTATTTTTGAGACTGGCAAGTCCTTCGTAACTTCTTCTCCTTCTCCGCTCTTTATTTCCTGTAAGATCGCTGAGGCTTTATTCTCCCCGAGCGCCTCAGAGCATTGTTAATTCTACTCTTCCTAGCCGATTCCTTTCATTCTCGCTTTTCTGTCTGTCTAGGTATATCTGCCAATCTGTCTCGTTTTATTCCCCGCTCTCTCTCTCGCTCTCTCTTGGAGACAGAACTAAGAATTTCTTCTACTTGCTCCTTAATTCTGATCAATGGAAATGCTTCAGGTATGTATCGGTTTTCTTAACAGATTTTCCTAATGAGGTTCTTGATGAGATCCTTCTACTGTATTTTGGGCCAAAATTCATCTTATCCGTCAATCCACTCATATCCCAACTTAGTTCATTTTCTTTTTTTCTTTTTTTTTTTCCTCCTTCCACCTCTCGATATTCCATTCAACCGGATCTCTCGTACCGCTGCCAGCCAGCCTTGGCTCCGACTGCGCCCCCTCTACATTATACTGCCTCCCAGCCGATAAAACAGCGGGTACGGAATGGGCTCCAGAATCAATGGGCACGGCTTTTTCTCGCTTCCTTTCACGCCTGGATAAAGGCCAATACAGTGGCTCGTCCAAACAGCGAGCGGTCTGGGCCAGCGCTGCCCTACATCATCTCCACCTCTCCTACTCACCTTGCGCATGGTGTAGGACAGAGACAGATCTCTTGCTTGCTGAAGCCAGGTGTACCCGTGTGTGGCATTATCATATTCTCCCAGAATACCTGCCCGAGGTGTGGATCTGCTCCAGTTTCCTGAAGGCCACCCACTTTATGTGCAGCACAGTGAGTGAGCAAAACAGACGAGTCCTCTCTCATGCCGAAATGCAGCAGTGCATCAGCGTGATGTGTTTGATTAAAAATATAAAAAAAACACACACACACACACACGGCTATACAGGAATAGTTGCTCCTTGAGTTTAACCGAATGATCTTTATTTTATCTCGACGCTCAGGACTTCCGAGTCTCTCTTTCATTATGGAGGAACTTCGGAAGTTCAAAGCTGCCAGGATATATTTGGGTCTTCCTTCACTGGCTTCATTTACATTCCACACACACACACACACACACACACACACACACACACACACACACACACACACACACACACACACACACACCCCACCGTATTCTCTTCTGCTAGCTGTTTACCAAAATGTTATTCTTTAAAAAAAAAAGAAAGAAAGAAAGAAAGCAACATAAAGAAATGCGAACACAGCTGAAATCAGCGTGGAGATACGGTATGTAGGCCAGAGTTTTGCTTTAAAAATACAAACTCCGTCCCCTCTGGACTTCATCATGATTCAGAGTCGCCGCGTAACGCCAAGCTTGTGTAGCCACATAATCCTTCCTTCAGACATAAATTTCCGTGGGACTAGTGCAAGCTTTCTGAGGCAGTTTATCTTTTTTATCTGTCCGGACGAGCTCTGGCGAGACCCGGCCTGCGCCAAGATGAAGAGAATAGAAAAGTTTCCTCATGATGTTGACTCATTTTCATTGACTTTTATATGTAGTCATATAAATACTGAGCTTGGATTTGGTGAGTGCTGGTTACTAGAGAGGTAGTTCAAGCAGCGAAGGTGCGAGTGTCTGGTTGAGGGGGGTGACCTCGGGAAGGAGGACAAATCAGCAAATTTAGGGTGGAATAGCGGAAGAAGCTGTTGTTAAAAAGTTTGTAGAAATAGTTAAACATAGCTAAAAGTAATCTCTTTTTTAATCAGTGAAATTATTATTTCAGGCTAAAAGAGAAGCCCCTTTCTGTTTAACGTATTAATACAAAGAAATCACATTCTGTAAGGTTGAGTATCTTAAGTTGTCCTTCTTTCGTCGTCACACAAATATTATTTTAATGAGAATGGTTAAACTAAATAAATACAGCTGACAATAAGTGTAAGTTCAGAGTGAAAACTGATTTTAATGGCATCAAAACTAATATATAATATTATTGTACAGCTGCCCTTGTTGGCGTTATATTCGGGCCAATTCCCAAACTCTCTGTCTCCTGTCTCTCACCTGCATCCTTTGTTCAGGTCAGGGTTGCCAAATCATGCTAATGCATCCCTTGATGCAGTTATGAAAACCTGCCCACGCTGATAAAAACGAAAAGAAACACAATGCCAAATAAATAGCTGTATTTGAACTTGACCTTGTCCTGTAGCCCAGTCGTACATACACATACTTTGTTTCACTAAAATTAGCCTATTTCTCTATTTCTTCCCGAGGTAATGACTTATTACCCAATTATTATTATTATGAATATTATTCACTCAGTTTTGTTCCATAAGGTTGATGGTTCAGCATTATCCTTCCAGGTTTTAATAATATATTGCACAGTTCTTAACCCAGTCATTTAAAATAGTTGTTTTGTTTGCATGAGCAATTCAGGCCAATAATTTTGACCCTTCTGAAGTGGTGATGTTTTTATTGCCCAGGCGGTATACAGTACTGCATATTAAATAATATTACAGTTTTGATGCCATTAAAATCAGTTTTCACTCTGAACTGAAACTCTGTGCGTTTATTGTCAGCTGTATTTATTTAGGTAAACCATTATCATTAAAATAATATTTTATTTTTCTGTGCAGAATTAGGAAAAAAGTGAAACTGCTAAATAAATGCGAGTTATTTCATCACTCTGGGTGGTTTGAGCCACAGTCAGGAGGTCACTTGGAATTTTGGTGTCAAAGAAGAAAAATACGAGTCTTATAGTTATTACATCTCGATGTTTAGAATTTTTTTTACTAGTAATACTATAAGCTGGACGAATACTGGCATCATTTTATAGACACTCCCTCACACCCCTTTAATCCACACCCGGCTATCATGCTAATGCTACAGCTAAGTGCTCATAAGAGCTTATTAGAGAAAGAAAAGGACAGTTATGACCATTCTCATAAATCATTATAAGCTGGATTTTCCTGATATCTCTAGTTAAACCTGACAAACTCCAATTTCTGAACAATGCGTCTAATGCGATAGTGGCAAATTGTGCAGTTCCTCGAATGACCACTGCATCCAAAAGTGTGTCAATCTCCAGAGACCCCCATGATAGAAAATGTCCAACTTTACAACAGAAATAAATGTTTGCAGCCTGGTACAAAAAAATAGCTCGATAGCTAGATTTCTCTTTCATGGAATTCATGCAGGGATGAAATTTTATGTCATTTATCAGATAAAATATATTAAGTCATAAATTGTTGTTGGACTTTCATCTGCTCTCATCAAGGGGTCGACACAGCGGACCATCTGATCCGCACACAACGTCGGCACAGGTTTTTTACGCCGGATGCCCTCCCTGACACAACCCTCCCATTTTATCCAGGCTTGGGTCCGGCACTGCGTCCAGTGGCTGGGGTTTGGACTGAACCAGGGCTTTCCACAGTGACACGCGAGAAACCTAGCACTGAGTCACCGATGCCCCACGATTGTACATAATTATAATTATATAATAAAAATGCAATTGCATCGCAGGTGTCAAACCGCTAGTTGTCTGCTATGCATCAGTTTAGCTCACTGGAATCGCTGTAGTTTAACTTAATATAGGTTTGGAAGCTCAACTGTGGGAGCTTATTTTTTTCTGCCCATTGATGTAATGATTGTTTTATCAGGGTTGGATCAGTTGGATCTTTTGCCAAGATGGCGCCGACCAGAGCTTCCAGAGTAGAACCTCAAACCTGCTCTTGTGAAAACCTAAGTGTGATGTTACAGCCGTTTTCTGAAGAGCGGTTTTGAAGCTCAAAGCTTGTCACTTTAAACTGGTTGAACCGTCACTTTAAGGAGGAGGGATTTAAAAAAAATGTTATTCAGCTCCATCTGCTTAACATACTGTATAGCAACACCAAAATCTGACAAATCTTACCTAAGGGACCATCTGCTGAAACATATTACCATGAGCGTAACATAATCAGTGCATTTGGAGTGTGAATGTCACACTGACCCGTTTTCTTTGCAAGCGGTTTGTGAATGAGTGACACTTTCTTAAGGTGCCAAATGTGTTACAGCCAGGAACGTTCCGGAAACTCTACAGACGGCGGTCACTCACTCACTCACTCACTCACTCACTCACTCATTGTCTATACCGCTATATCCTGTGTGCAGGGTCATAGGGGACCTGGAGCCTAAATCACACACACACACATACACACACACACACACACCCCGAGGCGGGAATCGAACCCCAACCCTGGAGGTGCTGACAGACACTACACCACCGTGTCGCCTATAGACGGGGAGACATTTTTCAATGTTCCAAAATTAACAAAACATGTTGTTGGTTATGTTGTGAATATTAATGAAATGTTAATATCCGGCGTTCGCAACAACACAACCAAACCAATCGATATGTCATTCAAATATGGCATACCTTACTTACACCCTTTTCTCCTTCTCCCCCTCTGATCAGTGTAACAACGACTACGCCCCAGTGTGCGGCTCCAATAACAAGTTCTACAATAACGAGTGTTTGCTCCGGAGGGACGCCTGCAAACAGCAGACCGAGATCCTGGTGGTGTCTGAGGGACCCTGTCCTATCGGTAAGTAGTATCAGAATGCGGTGGTTCTGTATGTGTGTGTGTGTGTGTGTGTGTGTGTGTGTGTGTGTGTGTGTGTCCGTGCATAAGTGTAATTCCCTTTCATTTTCATTGTTGCTGAACACTGTTGTGAGTGTCAACGTTCATAAGATCTGAGATGTAAATCCCGATAGGACCGGCGTCAGAGCTGATGGGATGAGACTCGAGAAACAATGTGTAAATGGACGATAGTAATAAAGCTGTGGCTTTTATGGCCGGTGATGTATGGACTGTTAGAGCTACTGTCAAAATAAAAAAAATGAAATAAATAAATAAATATCCACTTTTTTTTTTTCTCCTTGAGAACATGTTCAGCAGTATCAGGCTTTTTCATTGTAAGCATGAGATGTAAAGATGCTGATACGGAGATTTATCTTCTTTTATCTATTCTTTTAAGATCGGTTTCTCGAGGCCGCACGCCGAAACACAATGTTGTGCCTCGCATCACTTCCTTTCCCCGCTTCTGCGTCTGTCTACAATACAGGCCGTGAATGAACCCGTCAGTCACCTTCTCATTCGAGCCGGCTGCTCTCGCAAACTTAGTTACAAAAAAGGCATTCCAAGAAAAGTGTGTTTTTGTGAAGGTAAAATATTCCCCTTTTTTTGTGTCTGTTTACAGCAATATCAAATACCAGGCATTCCTGCTGAAATGGGCCAATAAAAAATAAACAGCTAGCTTTATGTGCCGGGTAAAAAAAAAAAAAAAGGTGTGCTGCAGTGTGAGTGCTTGGTTTCAATTCGAAAATGTGTCATATTTTAGATATTTTGGCCAGTCCATAATGCTTTTCAATGGATAAAGCCTGGATAAATTGAAATACAGTATTAAAAAAAAAACCTTCCCAGCATATTACGTAACAGAACAGTTTTTAGTCTAATGAATACAATGAAGGCTGCTGTGTTTCTCCTGCAAAAGCAGGCACGAGTGTGTCAATCAGGGTCTCCAGGAAGGCTGTGGCAGAATCTCCTGGATGCTCAACAAACTGTACAAGCAAGATGATGTCAAAAATAGACTTTTTCATATCCTATTGCTGTTTACTGATCCTCGTAGTATTTTTAGTTAACACAGTGGTGTAGTGGTTAGCACTGTCGCCTCGCACCTCCAGGTTTTGTTTCCCGTCTCGAGGTCTGTGTGCATGGAGTTTGCATGTTCTCCTCATGCTTGGTGGGTTTCCTCCGGGTACTCGGGTTTCCGGAGACAGATTAAGCTAATTGGTGTTCGCAAATTGCCTGGAGTGTGTGAATGTTGACCGGAGGTTCTTCCACAATCGTCGTAAAAATGGGAATGAATACAATGGTTATCACCACTGGCCTTCAGCGTCCCTAGCTGGACTACAGAGGTTCTTAGATGGATGGATGGATGGATGGATGGATGGATGGATGGATGGAGTATTTTTTTTCATTTAGTAGACACAGAAAGGGTTCTTTGCTTTACAGGGTTTTTTTGTGTGGGCTTTCCAAGATTTCTAAATGTTATCTGAACCCGTGCGATCATAGGTTTTGCAGAAAATCCTATAGATGAAGAGGAAGTGTGTTGGAGTTCAGTATTGTACATTGAAGTGCTATAACTATCCTCAGCCTCAAAACATTCTGACCATGCTCGGAATTTTTAAATAACGGACTTAAAAAATATTCTAAAGGTATTTGAAAGTGTGGTATTCCAGTTTTTTAAGTGTTTGTATACCTTTAAAGTGGTTCGTGACTCTTCATGATGGATTGTAGATTATTGTGGACGGCTATAAGGTGTCACTATAAAGTGTTGGTACAAATCACTGATGATGTGGGAGGAGCAAATTACAAAGGCTAAATCCAACCCTGTGCACTAAATTACTAATCACTAATAGATACTAAATCTACGGACAATTCATGAACATTAATGGCATAGTAGGTACTTTGTAAAAATGGTGGAGATAAATCCTGACAGTTTTTTTTTTCTTTTTGACAATTATTGATAGTTCTAGCATAGTAACAAACATAGAGAAATAGAGAAAGTATTTACCCCTCATTTGTGCGGCGTGAGAATCTCCGCCCGGCTCACAGAACACCAGGGTTCGAGTCCCAGACAAGGAACCCCGAGCATGTGGCTGTACAAGATCTGAGATAAAAATAAATAAATAAATAAATAAATAAAAAAACAGTGCTGTTTGCCTTAATGGCAATCTATTTAATTAACAGAAAGTCAACAGCTTTGCTTTATTTTAAAATTTGCACTTAGTGTATACAGTTAATTGGACTTGTCTAATGGCTTGCCAGTATTATTTGAAAGCCTTATTATGAAATGCTGTGGAATGTGCCAAACACCGAAGTTTAAATACTTTTAAATTTGCACATAACTCTTTTGGACACGAAGTTCGAAACTAAGTATTTACCCATTGGCTGATTTTCATCTGAACCTTGAATTAATTAATCAGCTACCTCCATAATGTTGATGAAGGCAGTATGTAACTGAAGGGTATTTCATTGAAGCCAAATGAGGATATTAACTTGGCCTGCTGGTACAACCCCATGTGTTCTTTAAATACATGTTATTGAGAGTCCAGAATTTCAGCAGGTGTTTCCAAAGCCCATAACATCCCTTATCTTTCTGCCGTTTTTTGGGCTGCAGTTAGTGTTGCACCAGTGCCAAGGTTGCAGTTGCTTAATGGGCTAAAGATCCAAGAATTTAAACTAAATTGCTGAGATTATGAAGCTGTTTAATCACACGGTTGTGCAGCAGCTGAGGAACTTGGCAGTGAGTGGGGTATAAACTGTAGAGGGTGCTTACCAAGCCCAAAGTCCTAGATACACTTCTGATGATGCTCTTTAAAGTTTAGATCCTGTTAATGAATTTAACGCACTGAGCCAACAATTCAAAACACAGATCAAGAGACATGTTTATTGTATGATATATATCTAATGTTAGCCCACTGTTGGGAAAAATAAGCTATGGAAATATACAAACGTGTAAAAGTTAGTGCCCCCATGTTTGTTTGATTCTACTGTATGGTTTATGTTAAGTAAAACCTTAATAAAAATCATCTGATCGTCGCGGGTCTCAGGATTAGGCAAATACAACCTCTGATCAACTACTTTTTTCACCGCGACATTATTTCTTTAACAAAAGTGAAGCCGAAAAGAAAAAACATGCAGGCGATACTCAATATCCCACTTAATTCAATAATTTGTACATCCACCTTGCAGCGATAATTTGAAGTAATCGCTTTCCGAGTCTCTCATGTCGTTTTGGTCCGTTATTCTTTACAACATTCCTTCAGTACATTGAGATTTTTTCGGAAATCACTAATGTCCAGCTCTCTTAATGGTCTGCCACAGCATGTCAGTCTGGTTGAGGTCTGGACTTTGATTATTTTGTTTTTCAGTCACTCTGATGTAGATTTACTGGTGTGCTTCAGATCATTGTCCTGTTGCACGATCTGATTTCGACCAAGCTTTATCAGTCAGACAGTTGGCCTTACATCTGACTCTTGAATATTCTGCTATATACTGTAGAGCAGTTCATGGTTGACTCAATGGCTACAAGGTGCGCAGGTCCTGTGGCTGCAAAACATCTCCCAAACCACCGCCGTGTTTCAGAGCGGGTATGAGGTGTTTCTGCTGAAATGCTGTTTGGTTTTCTCTAAAGATGGAGCTGAGCATTAAGGCCAAACATCTCCACTTTGGTCTCATATGTCAATAGCACGTTGTTCCAGAAGGCTTGAGCTTCGTTCAGATGCAGTTTTGCAAACCTCACAAAAACCTCACAGAAGAGGCTTCCTCCTGACAAATTAAATAAATAAACGTGTTCAGTCTTCTTCTAATTGTGCTGTCGTGGACGTTCTCAGTTAGGCGTCCCTGTAGGGAGATCTTGAGGATTTTTGTAATTTTCTGAATTAACAGTGTCAGTGTCACAAGCTTCTGCTTTTAGTTTTTTGAAGCGTTTAAGTCTGTGATTTGTTTCTAAGCGTGATTTTATAACCCATTCCAGATTGATGTGCAGATCAATTAATCAAAGTCTGATAATTAGCAGCACCTGGCTTCAACTTCAACTTACCCTTTTTCAACCAGTGGAAGCAGGTGTACTTAATATTGGCCACATGCTTTTTTATTTTTTATTTTTGGCTTCATTTTTATTAAATATGAAAAAGGATATGTTGTTGTTTTTCTAAGGCACTGATCAGATGATTTTTACTATGTTTTTACCCAAAACACACATAGAATTAAAAGGAGGGGGGGCACTAACCTTTACACATGACTGTACAGTAGATATTAACATTTTTTGTAGCTGAGATTATTTAAAATATCAGCTACCATGAAGAAGCCATACATTTCAAAGGGCACCTGTATAGGACTAAAGCAACATGCTGTTAATTAATACTGTTAATCACACAACAGTTAGTTCCGACTGAGCAATTTGATTGGACGAAAGGCATTCCAGCAGTGATGATAATGGACGGTAACAGCATTCTGAAATGTAATTATCCGTATCACTCGGCGTCCTGGGTGTTCTATAGTGGTTAATTTTTTTTTACACAGTCAGTCACACAGAGAGGATGAAAGTAGGTCTTTCGCACAATCTATATCGCACAATCCTGAGCCATATATATGTTTATTATAAAAAATACTGCAAAACAACTAATGTTGTTTAAAGTTTTAGGAGCTACTTTAACAAATTGTAGTTAATTTCAGTTAGTGGAGGTGTTTTTCATTTACATTTCATAGAAACAGTTATATTATTTGTTTTTTTTTCTTTGTTAAATTACTTATTAGTTCTAACGTTTCTAAACTAGTGAAGTAAATAGTTTTCTTTATACCATGGTGCTGATTCATTTTGCGTGATTCAGGTTCTTCATCTTCCTACTTATCTGGCAAACAATCCACAAAGGCACATTTTAGATATCTAACACATTTAACTAATTCATAATTAATTAACTAATAACAACGCATTATAATTACAAATATGGTGATTTTTTAAATTATTATTATTTATTTACTTTTTGTAAGAAGGTTGTTTATATTAAACATTTATGAAAGGAGTCTCCGGTACCAGTGCTTCATAACAATCCAGTCTTCAGGACAGAGGAGTCCATGTGTTTTTAATATTATTATTATTATTATTATTATTATTATTATTATTAAAAGTGACTGATTTATCATATAAGTAGTAACAGAAGCTAAATTCTAAGACATCCCACGTCCTTAACTGTAAATATAAGTGCTTGCACAGATAAATTGTCTTTCACAAAGTAAAACATAAAAATGAAAGCAGATGTGTTTCCAGATGTGTTGTTATAGGAAAACAAGCAGCTTCATCACATCATCGTAGAGTGTTTCCCTTAACATGTTTCATTTCTTGCATAAAGGAACTTTATTATAAAGTGTTTTTATGACTTGAGAGTTTTCTACAGGCAGCGACACGGCACTCGCTCACATTCTATTTCACAGATTCCAGCAAGTACTAATCACCTGTCTAGCTTTTTATGTTTTTCCTCAGGTGATTATCATTAGCAGCCATTATCCCTTCCAGTCATTACCCCCTCTGCTTCACTGTCATTCCACGTATTTGACATTTGCACCTGAACTACTGTGACTACGTCTCTAAATTATTTAAGCACTTTTTTAAAAGTTTCTTAGCTTTCCATCAGTCAAGTCTATTCATCTTTAGGACAGACCAAGGCTTAGGGACACCACTGAAAGTTGTCCAACTGCTTGGTACAAAAGTTTACTCCTGTAATGGTCCTCTGAAGTCATATATAATAACCCCATAATTAAGCCGCTGTCCTCTCTGATGGGAGTGACAATGCGAATCAGCGAATTACCACCTACATTATACAGCATACGTGTGTCTGGTTAAAGACAGATAGACGCCCTTGTAATCACGCATTCAGGACTGTTCAAGCATGGAGAAATAATCATTGCGGCTCCAGTAGGAATGTAATTACTTGACTCTTGATTGGCAGCGTGAAGCAATTTAAGGCCAACACCCATGTGTGCCCGAACAGCAGACTGTCATGCTCTGCAGAGAAGACCTGATGAATCTTCCGGAAGTCTCGCTCGCTGATATCGTCTGCAAAGTTTGGCTAACTGTTTTACTGAATAATGTGTAAATGTGCAAGGTACCGTAGGTAGATACTATAACGACAGATCCGAGAAGCAAATCCAGAGATTCTTAAATCCAAAAACACACAAAACATACAGCAAAAAGAAAAGCATGGTCCATTGAGTTAGGTGTACGGGTTTAATACAGATACCTTCTTTTAATTAAAAGCCACATGTTTCAGTACAGATGTTTTGTTGTGTTTTGTTCTTTTAGCCATTTAACTTCAGGTCAGTGTTACAAGCTTCTGCTTTTTGAAGCATTCAGGTCTGTTATGTTTTTAAAAGTTCTGACTTAGCAGAATGCGGTGCCACTTTATATGATTTTTTACAATGCTTTATATTTAATTAAAATATATACAGATGTGTTATGTTGAGTCTAAAGCATTGTCCAAACTTGAACAATGAAATAATAATAATGATGATAATAATGATGATAATAATAATAATAATAATAATAATAATAATAATATTACATTATATAGCTTATGAATAAGCTTAACTCCAGTAATGAGCAGTGAAATTACTCGAGCCGTTCCAGTACCTAAACTGGAAGAACATGACTATAATTGGAGAAGTAGGAATAATTAATTTGAAATTTATTCAAATTCATGTTTCTTTTTTTCAGATCCTTAACATCATAGCAAGTGAGGATATCTTGAGTAAAGTTATTTAATATTTCTCTTTATGAATCATATATCTAATCATATCATGTAAAACCATGACTTTTGGTTGCACAGAATAACAGAACTCCCTTTATTTCTCTATACTATAATCCCCTGCTACACTAATGCACTTATCCCAGCGTTTCACTAGCACTTGGACACCATCAAGGTGGAAAGTTTTCTCAGTACGCCGGAGCCTTGATCCTCCCAGGAACTCCCTTAATGCCCCAAACATGTGGAAATGGCTTGGAGCGAGGTCAGGCCTGTAGGCGTGATGTGGCGATAACTCCCAGCCGAGTTCCTGTAATGTGCAAGTGGTGATGGTGAACGAGTGTGTGTGTACAGTACAGTTCACACAGAGAGATGCGTCTCTCTTGATAAGTTGGTGACAAGTTACCTGTTGATTTTCGAGCATCAGCCGTTCCACCGGCTGAATGTTCACGGGATCGACGTTCACGGACATACAGTACGGCCTTCTTTTGTTCGAAACATTTGCACCGTTCAAATGTTTTACTGAGGTTAAGAGGCTCATCACCGTACTGCGCTTGAAGTCGTCTGTAAATGTCAATCACTTTTACATCTTCACCAGAAATTTCAGAAAAAGTCCTGGTTTGACCTGAACACACCAATACTGGGATTTAAATGATCTTAATGTAATCATTTTGCTTTTTTTTCTATAAATGTCTGCTTTCTATAAACGAAAATATCGATATTACGATTAAATCAATGGAGTAAAACAAATGTAAGCTTTATGTTTGCTTAAAAATAATGTACTAAAGAGCAGCGCTTCTATTTTACTATATTTAAGATACGTTATAAAAGTTTGTCCAGGTTGTCGGCTGAATCTCATGCCAGTTGGGAACAAGCATGCTGTGAGGATATTGATCCACCATTCAGTGCTGAAAATGACTTATTTCTATTTACATTTCCCACTGAATCATCTTATTTATAGGTCATAACTAGTTCAGATTTGTATTTTTGTCTTTGGTATTTTCCAGTAGTGTATTATTCAGGCGTATTTACCAACACGCTGATAAATATTGCAGTATGTGCACTCTCCGTCTCCACTTTATTTATCTTCGTGACTTTCTCCCGGATGTTTTTCTCGTAAGCCATGTGCAAAACGCCAACCCTAATTTTATCTTCCCGTTCAAACTTTCACCATGCACTTCAAACGCCAGCCTGGAGACTCTCATCATGTGAAAAGTGCTGCTGAGAAAGGAGAAAGCTGGCAGGATGTATTCCCTGTCTGACTTTGAACAAGCCCAGATTGCAGCTACACCCTTGACTGAAACACGAAATACACCATGAGATACAAAGGAGCTGCAGGTTGCCGATGTGACTTTTGTTTTGCAACACGGTGGCTAATTGCAGTGTTTTTTGTCAATTCTCAACGCCTTTCTGTTAACCTGTGCTGTTTATCCTTAACCGCGCAATGCCGTTAGCAGATCGTCGATCGCTATTTTGATCTTATCCTTCATCATCCTTTTATCTTTAATTCGTTTTAATGACTTTAATTTCGAAGCACAATAAAACTGCTTACAGTGGCATCTGTCTATCTTGTGTAAAAAAAAAACATGTAATTAAACTTGCCTTGCCATGTCCTGTACTTTACAAGCGCACGCCACACCTTTACTTAATAGTAGCATGATGATTGACTGTGGAATGGCAGGGGGGGGGGGCGGGGTTGGTGGTTATCAGAGCACAGGGAATGTAAGGGAGATGGGAATTCATAAATATTCCCATCTCACTAGTAAATATAGAACGTTTAACCCAGAGGGAGGTTGAGTTTCCCGCTAACTCTCTTTTGTGAGTAAATTGGTGATTCGCAGAACTGAGCCTGAAGTCCTGGTGTGACTCGGCTTCACGTCGCGACTTTAAATTAAACCAGTGCTGCAGTAGTTGCTCATTCATTTCAAGTACCGAGGTGGCATTTAGCGCTCATGTAGCGATGAGATTGAGAGTGTGAAGGCCAGGCCCTAGAGCACAGACCAGGTAAACAGGGGATGGATAGTTTCTCGATTTCTGCTATGGATCCGCGAATCATCAAGAGCCAATGGAAAGTCATACGCTAAGATCGTGGCTTATCCAGGTGTGGCAGGGTGACTTGTAGTGATCCACAGCTTGCCAGCATGGGTGAGGGCTTTTTATGACATTTAGGTCTACCGAAGGTCCAACCAGTCTTTCCGTAAGCATGTCCGTACCAACGTAATGTCACGTCATCTCGAGGGGTTTTAAACACCAACATGGCATCACTGGAACGTTTCTTTCCAATCTACTGTAATAATCATGATCATTTGGCAGCACAGTGGCGTAGTGGTTAGCACTGTGGCTTTGCACCACCAAGGTTGAGGATTCGAGTCCAGCCTTCATGTCTAAGGTTGTGGAGTTTGTATGTTCTCCCCATGCTTGGTAGGTTTCCTCTGCGCGCTTTGGTTTCCTCCTACAGTCCAAAGACATGCAGGTTAGCCATTCAGAGATTGGCGTTTCCAAATTGGCAGTAGTGTGTAAGTAAGTGTGTGCTTGTGCCCTACCATGAGCTGGTAACCCAACCTAGGGATAGGCTCCAGGCCTCCCACCACCCTGTATAGGATAAACTTTATAAAGAATAAACGAGTTGTGCATGTTCCACACCCTGACCGTACCAAATCAAGGGATTTTCCTTCCTTTGCATGGTATTTTAGCTGTGGCTTTAATGCTCCATTGCTATGCCGTATCTAAAGATGTCAGAGCCACATTGGAGCCACAGAAAGTCGCGATCTTGACACCGTAATGATCCCTAGCGAAAGTATGGCTTAATAGGGGACGAAAATATAAAAATTTGGGCGCAAAGTTGCTCCATACTGATGTGTTTGATGGAACGAAATGTTGTTGCTGTCATGAAGAAGGTGTCCATGCACAAACCTGAGATGAGATAACCAAAGCTTGAGGAGAGCCAGTGAAGACCTGCATGATAAACGTAATCCCAGCCAGATAAAGTGAATAGCAAGAAGTCGGAGCGAGATTGCCTCCGGGGGAAGAGCACGTGATGTGATGCATGGAATTGCCGGTGGTATTTTCAGACTGTCTGGTAGCGCAAAGCTCTGCAGCATTTAGAATTTTCTGTCCGGGCTGTCAGATAAGGGAAGAGCTAGCCCGCATCAGAGTCAGGACTAGATAAGCTTGAAGAGTTTCTCCAATTGAAGATGACAGACAGAGTCATCCGGAGCTGGAATATGCGTCTATGAAGCAGTATTAAGTGAGTGACAGGTGACACGGCAATGCCGAGATGTACAAGGAAGTGTTTGGAAGATTAGGGGTTTTTGAGTGTCATTTATCGATCGTGTGAATGACTTGGAAGTTGTTTGAATGGATAAGGACGACTCTGTCGGGCTGCGCGCACCTCGAAAGCACACAGTGATGGTGTAGAGCTTGCACTGGGTTCTAAATAAAGATAACTAAAAGGGCGGGGGGGTGCAAAGCTTCAAGGAAAGACACAACATACTGGAGGAGGAAGAGATGCTCTAGCAGTGCAGAAGAAGGAGTAGCCAAAGCTCTAGGAGGCAGGTATCATCCAGGGTGACATTAATGAAGCCGTGGAGAAAAAGCAGGAATTTTGATGGAACAGATTTAGTTACTGCAGGCTTGTCTTACGGCATGGACCTCCGGACAGAGATAGTGTCCAGACCTGCAGAGAAATTCCCGAAAAGCTGGAAGGTTTCTTTGTCGTTTCTGGACAGGAGGGATGTCAAGGCCGAAGAGTCAAGCTGGGGGAAGCAGTTGATGAGATAACGGTGGAAAAAAACCTAAGTAGGTGGAGAATGAACAGCTTCAACAAGTCTTACAACCAGAGTTAAGTTTACTTTCACCAAGTATAAAATTGTGAGATTTTCCACCAGAGAACCCAGACGACACACACTTAGACATGGAGAGACGATGAAAAAACACAGTAACCTGAACTCTGGATCGAACTGAGGACCCTGGAGGTGTGGGATAAAAGACATGACAATTAAGACTCTCAGAAAGACCAAATAATTTTTTTTTTTTTTAAACTGTCAGGCTGGGTCAGCTGTGTGCTCCACTTTTTAGACGAAATGGTAGGAGTCATGTCTGCATATCTGTGACAGAGGGTTCTGGGGACACGTGAAGGGCAGAGAGGTGTGTAATAATTAATTTCATACTTCAGAGGCTGTGAGTTCAGGGTCAATACAGTAGGTCGTGCTGAGAGGAGCTCGGGAAGCAGATACAAGATCACAATATTCTCATGTTTCTGGTTTGTGGATAGAAATGCAGAACAAATCATCTACAGTGGGTGCTCGATAAGCATTCGTTTTTGGAAGATGTGGGTGTGGCTTATTTATGATGTGGCTGGTACCATCACCAAGGTGAGCCATGGCAAGGGGGTTGGCATTGTCTGCACACTACAGTATGAGTACAAATAACTGTTTAAAGTATTTGAATTCGAGTAATGCCATGCTAGATGCGTTTCCTGCTGGCACTCTGGTTTTCTCCCAAAGTCATAAGACATGCAGTAGGCTAATTGCCTACATTCCCAAATTGCCCGTAGTGTGTGTGTGTGTGTGTGTGTGTGTGAGTGAGTGTATTAATGTGTGCATGATTGCACTCATTGCAGTGTACCCTCACTGCCATGTCCCCCTAGTCCCGTAGGATAGTCCCCAGGCCTCACCTGACTCCTGTAGAGAAAGAGTGAGAGACTGAGAGTAAAAATTTTATTTATTTATTTTTTTCTAATTCAGTGTATTTTCATATTCAATTTGGTTTCATTCACATGAAATCCAACCTGGATCTTTTTTTCCTGTTTTGTAGAAAGTGCATTTGGTTAAGGCCATGTGCTTGTACCAGAACTTTGCTTGTTCACATCCCAAGATTGCCAAAGAGCCGCTTTCAGTCCCCAAAGCAGCGCTGCTATCCATCAGTCACTCAGCCAGATGCTTTGATTTGATTTGAGCCCGGGAGGCCTCTCTTGTAAGTCGCTCGAATAAAAGCATTTACCGAATGAATAAATGTAAATGTGACATTTTAAAGCTCAGCTGTATAGGTGGGACTCAAGTGCCTCTCTCTCTCTCTCTCTATCGCTCTCCCTGATGATTTACCGCCGTTCTTAAATTGTCCATCAACTCCAGAATGGCCTTTTGTATCTGAGCACTGCCGAGTATCCTTTTGTTTTGTTTTGTTTTGTTTTTTCTTCTTCTTCTTCGTCACTGAGGGACCGCATTGCCGCGCTGCAGAGAGACAGATGTTTCGTACTCGAGCTGGTGCTGAGTCAGACTCTATTAAAAAGCACCTAAATGTTATCCAGTTCTCCAGATATACTCAAGGGATGAAGAGAGTGAGAGCGAGAGGAGAGAGCGAGAGAGATCTCCTTGGTTGAATAGAAAAGTGGAAAGTGCAAGTTCAATCTCATATACATAACAATGCTTTATTTGCAGAAATTAATTTCCGACACCACCACTAAACCCCCAACACCCCCCCCCCCCCCATACAACACGATGAGGGATGTCTTTCATACTTCATTCAAATCATTGCATACATGCACTTGCCTCAGTTGTGTGGTCCGGAGTGCACGAAAGCATGTTATCATATACACAGTATAACACAGGGGAGAGGTGACACCCATAGACGTGATAATCTGGTGATTCAGTACATTCAGGTCGTCAGCTGACTTCATTTTATTGCCACATAACGTTGCTGAGTCTCGACCTGAGCGACTGAAGCGACCCCAGTTCATAACGCTGTCTCCAGAGACACTTGTACAGTGGACACTATGCATGATGGGTGCATCGCTTCATGCGCTTCTCATCTTACCCTGATACACACACATCACTCTGGTATAGGGTCAGTCTGGACTCATCAGGTCACATGACCTTTATGCTCCCTAACAAACTGAAGCCGATTTTCCACTAACACGTGATTTTCTTACGGACACACAGCTGTTTAGTCCCCAATCCTGTTTCGTTCCTTTCACATTGTGTGTGTATGGAAATGCTCTTTCGAGCAGCAGTGCTGTTACAATGACATAATTCGCACTATAGTGGAAACAGAACTGCAATTTACAAATAATTTTTACTGAGTGATAATGTTTTTAGTTACAGTGGAACCTCGGATTACGAGTAACGCGGTTTACGAGTGTTCCGCAAGACGAGCAAAGATTTTGAATAAATTTTGACTTGAAAAACGAGCGTTGTCTTGGTTTACGAGCACTGAGTGTCATGTATCACGCATGCGCTTCTTGTTTTGACGCCGAGCGTCACGTCATCACAACTGAGCCAACGGTTTTTCTCTCTCTTGCGTGTGGGTAATTGTGGGTAATCGTCTCCCCTGCTGGGTGAAGACACACACACGTAATCCGAGGTTCCACTGTATTTGTTGACTCCAATGTTTTAAACCATTTTATTTATTTATTTATTTATTTATTTATTTATTTCTAATTCAATTGTGTTCAGAAAAGAAACTAGCATGTTAACATTGAAATACATGTAAGTCGTTGAGGTAAATAACTAGATAAATAAAGTCTTTTGTAAAAAAAAAAAAAAAATCTCCATTCAAGAGTCTCCATTCATGATTTTTTTATTATTTTTATTATCATGTTTCTTCCATGACGTTGACAGTTCAGCACTGTTCTTCCAGGTATTTTTCAACACATTAATGCAATTTCAGACCTCCTTAGTTTTTTACCTACCCTGCATATATATACCCCAGAAGTTTAGGGAATAATGTGTTGTACAAGGACTGTAAAATCAGTGCTGAATCAGTAAATTAGTGTTCCAGTGTTTTGTTAAAAAAATGAATTGTTTGGTTAGTAAATTAGTTCCTTGGAATTGCACAGTTTGTTGTTTTCCCAGCTCTAACACAGCTGATTCAGCTCAGCAAGGGCTCAATAATTACTTAATGATTTCAATTCGCTGTATTCGATGAGGAAACACAGAAATGTGCAGCGCACCGGGTTCCGCCGCACCGGGACAGAGAGACACCGTCAATAAGGAGCTGAAAGACCAATACAAAGCCAGGTTTCAGAAAACTGCTTTGGTTCTTAAGCCTAGGATAACTATTCTTACACATTCTCTAGCCGTAATGCAGTACTTCGTGCGTGTGTGTGTGTGTGCGTGCGTGTGTGTGTGTGTGTGTGTGTGTGTGTGTGTCTTTGAGCCAGCGCCCTTGAGCTTCTCTCTTGTACAACAAGCGACCCATAGAATAGAATAGTCTATAGAGTGTCTTGTTCTATAATAGGGATCGCACATACATGTGTGTTTTGCTTTGCGTGTGATGTTGTGTGTGTTTCTATGTGTGTATGTTTGTGGGTGTCTGATTTCTCCGGGGCGGATTCACTTGACTGTTTGTAGAGGGGATTGATATTAGAGACCCTGTCTGTGCTTTTGCCCTGTAAAAGCAAAGGCGGAGATTCAAAGGCGCGCAGAGAATCAAAGCTTACACACACATGCACTCTCACTCGTTCTCATTCGCCAACAAACAAACACACACACACATATATATATATATATATATATATATATATATATATATATATATATATATATACAGTACCTTACTTACTGTGCATTTCCCATATATTGATGAAGAATTGTGCTCCTCCATTTGATTAAAGAGATGAAATACCAAGACGCGCGTTCAGGACGTACATTTATCATTACGTTTATCTCGTATTTACACTTCCTGCAAGCAGTGTGTGGCCTCGATTGTCAACACTGATATCCGGCCCCTTTGTGTGTTGTAAAAATGTCAACAACAACGTTTTTTTATGCTTAGATAGTTTGGAGATGTACTACTAAGGCAGGTGATATTAGCATGAACACACAGTACATTACTCTGGACGTTATGGTCAGATTTTTTGGATTTTTGGTTTAATTGTGGCTTGCAGTAGATATGGAGAAGCGCTAACAGAGGCACTTGCATAAACGCAAATGAATCCCTATAAAGCTGTGACTTGCCACGGCTCCGAAACGCTCTGATGTCAAGGAACGGAAATCACCAGGAGCCACCCGATACGATATCATCGCGATACTTTGGTGTCGATCCGATGTGTATCGCAATTCTTTAAGTATCGCTCATTCATCACCTTTTTTTTTTGTATACATGGTCACAAGAGGGGCCTGGATCCCATCCCAGTAGACTTAGGGCACCAGGCGGGGTACAACCTGGACAGAGTGCCAATTCATCACATGGCACACAAAGTCCCAAATTCATTCACACTACAAGCATTTTGGGAACGCCAGTTGGCCTAATCTGCATGTGGTTGTACTGTGGGAGGAAACCGGAGTACCCGGAGGAAACCCTCCAAACACAGGGAGAACATGCAGACTCCATGCTCACGGAGTGGGGATTCGAACCCCGACCCTGGAGGCGCAAAGCGACAAGTAACACAATTTTATAAATCTACAGATTCAATATTATTATTGTTGCAGATTTTGTAACCATTCTAACAATTCTAATTGCTCGTACCACACAGGATGCTGTGCAGCCTGCCAATATGCGAACAGTTTAGAGTGCGCCACCTGTAGGATTACAGAGAAACAGCACCTCAAATGCAAACACACATTTTTTTTTTATTCGTACAGCATGGAGCAGTTAAGCATTATCTCAGCGAGATCGGGAAAAGTCGCTCTATTTTCACTACTGAAAATCGAGGTTAAGATAGCACCGATGTAAAATACATATTTTTTTCCCTAAGATTTTCTCCCTAATTAAGTTGTATCCAAGCCTCCTGTGTCCTCCAAGCTACGTGACGCCACCAACTTTTTGAACTGTGAGCTAATGCATCATTGTGAGCAGCGTAACACACTCAGAGGACGTCTCTATCCGCTCCTTCCGCTTGCGTGAGCTCACAGATGCCTGTGATTGGCTGTGGAGCCACGATTGATGCAAGAGCGTAAGTGCTATCTCTAGAACGCCAGCTGCGGGAGGCTACGCCATTATGATAGGGCGAGCACTTCACCGCCGCGCCACTCGGGGGCCTTGAATTTACCATGGGTCTCCATAGCAACTCGTCCAAACATTGCTACCCATGTTAAAAAGTCTTCACTCGCACCACCAAAGCATCAGGTTCATCATATTGTATTGTAGTTAAGACTCATTCATTGGCTTCATCGTTTATAAAGGTCAAAGTCTCCTTTTTACCAGTTCTCAGGAGGAGACTCCTAAACACATGGAACAGCCCGTGCGCCTCTCTGCTTTTCTCCAGCGTTGCTCAGGAGGATATTTACACCGCAAGGCTTTAACAAGGCTTACTTCTCTGTGATTAGGGTGAATAATGTGCTGATTAAAAGAACGGGTCTCCACGCATAGTAGGGTTTTTTTCATTCGTACAGCATGGGGCACTTACTGTAAGCATTAGCTCAGCAATGCGTGACAATGGAGATCGGGGAAAATAGGTCTATTTTCACAACTGGAAATCGAGGTTAAGATAGCACTAATGTGAAATACATTCCACCTTTCACTGAAGCACTTCTCTCAGAACAGGGCTGTGGGAGGAAGTCTTGAAGAAAAAAAGTTGTTAACGATTGAGGACGCTAGTTAGTGAATTATCACATCCTACATGGAAAGCGTTAGATATTCAGCATCATTTCAATTAATGTGTTTATCTCAGGTGCCGAAACCTTCAGTACAGGTAACAGTACTTTGTTACAGTAAAGTAACAAAGGCTACCATCAGTAACACACTGCGCCGCCAGGGACTCAAATCCTGCCGTGCCAGAAGAGTCCTCCTGCTTAAGCCAGTACATGTCCAGGCCCGTCTGAAGTTTTCTAGAGAACATTTGGATGATCCAGAAGAGGATTGGGAGAATGTCACATGATCAGATGAAACCAAAATAGAACTTTTTGGTAAAAACTCAACTTGTCGTGTTTGGAGGAGAAAGAATGCTGAGTTGTATCCAATGAACACCAAACCTACTGTGAAGCATGGTGGTGGACACATCATGCTTTGGGGCTGTTTTTCTGCAAAGGGACCAGGACGACTGTAAAGGAAAGAATGAATGGGGCCATGTATCGTGAGATTTTGAGTGAAAACCTTCTCTGTCTGATGGACAGCAAGGGCATTGAAGATGAAACGTGGCTGGGTCTTTCAGCATGACAATGATCCCAAACACACCGCCCGGGCCACTCTGGAATGTCCTAGCCAGTCTCCAGATCTCAACCCCATAGAAAATCTTTGGAGGGAGTTGAAAGTCCGTGTTGCTCAGCGACAGCC
>JAQQZT010000036.1:2714344-2727458 GCA_030068275.1 Clarias platycephalus | reverse complement strand
GTGATGATGGTAGAATAATTATAAAGGTCTTGACTAAAACAACATGCATGAGGAATCACAACGGAGTTTTCATTTTCCGCAATGGAGAAGTACTCGAACTAGTTACTTTTATCAGAAAGTAACGCTGTAATGTAACTGATTACTTTTTAATGACAGTCATTTTTGTAATGTAATTAGTTACTTTAAAAAGTACATAACTGTTCATAACATCGCTTGTACTCGACATTTTGATTTCACTTATGGTTAAACTTCAGGCAGATATCGAAGTACTGCTAAAGGTTCACTAAATTCTGTCCAGCCAGTTTTGCGTGATGCTGTGACAAAATCTGTCTGGACAGACATACAGACATGCAGACAGAATTTTTTATGAGACTGGTTTCTGATCCTCCAATGTATGAAACGTAAAGATATCAAAACCTTTCTTTTATTTATATAGATACCTGACGCCATCATAGGTCTACTGCCATCGGACTGCTATTAAAACCGAAAACAGTCATAATAATGCAAATTGCAATGAACTCTGTTAGACATGAAACCTGTAAGTGATGCTATGAATGATTCTGTAAAAGTCACTACACTGTGCACATTTGGTTATTCAAGGTGATTAGAGGAGCAGTGTTCACAAATTACTAAAAAAAAAACCTATGAGTGCTGCACTTGTACAGACGAGACAGGCTTCAGGGAAGCGGATGCCCTCACGCAGGCACGTACCCTCACACACCTCATCACGCTGGGAGCGCGTGCGGTTCCAGTGGGACGGCGCTGAATTAACACTCCGTTAAAGGTCAGGAGATTGTGGTGCCTGTGCGGGGATCAGTGATTAAAGTTTAAATCCGCTCCACTCCCGAATAACCTTCTAAACGAACGTTCAGAGACGAGTCTGGAGCGCACTGCACAGACCAAGAAGAGCCAGCAGGGGGAGTGTTTACTTACAGATCAATGATAAATGCAGGAAGAGCAGACCAGCCCTCTGGAGCATCTGGAAAATTCCCAGTGGGTTTGTGGATCCTGTGCACAGGCTTATGCGAAGGCGTGGTCAGCACAAACCGAGGCTCTTAGCTGCAAAAACATTTAATACAAAAATACAGGGAGATTTGGAATGATGCATTAATTACAAGAAATTAAGATTTTTTTTTTATTGTTATTTACAGAATCTTTAAATATGATTCAGAAATTATAAGAAAGTTTTGCTAGAAATTATGTATGTCCACAAACTGAGAACAAGATTTTATTGAACTAAACAGTACAATCAGGAATATATTACAGTTATTCAGTAATACATGTAAGATACAAGAATAAATGAAAAACAATAGGTTAAAAATAATTTTAAATCGAAGTCTCTACAGGAGTTTGATTTATTTCACGCTGCTCTGTCCTAGCCGAAAGAAGCACAACACTGTGATAGTGAAAGACACCGTGTCGCCTGTAATCTAAATCTGCCTCGACGTGTCCAGGGAAAGTGTTCTTACAAACGCACAGAAGTGTCGTCTCACTCTTACATGTGGTTTAACTGGAGAAGCTGACCTTTAACCCAGAGGCAAGACATCTAATACTCCTCCTGAAGGAAAAATTGATCTTTAAATAGCAGCGTGTTGCCATGTCATCGTAAACTCCTTTTTTTTTTTTTGGTAGCATGGTTTGATTCGAAATTATATACAGTACACTACTTTGGTTAATTAAAAATAATAATAATTGGATCAATTCATAGATAATGATTAAAGTTTAAATTACATTTATATACAGCGAGACCTCGGCGTATTAATTTAATCTGTTTAATCCAAAGGCGCGTTCATATTCATATGACGAAATTTCACATTGGATTAAATTTGCACATTTGCACACTTTCTCAACATTTACATTTATTTCCATTTTTATTTCAATTTAAATTTTCTATTTTGTCTTTTGTACAGATAGGTTTTTATATTTCTTATATATTTTTGTAAATTTGGATATTTTGTTCTATTTTCTTATAGTTTCAACTATTTATTTCACATTTCACTGCATATCGTATTATGTATGACTGTGTATGTGACAAATAAAATTTTAATTTTAATTTTAATTGGATTGCATACTGTACGTGATTTTCCCATAAAAAATAATGTAAATGCAGATAATTTCTTCCAGCCATCCAAAAATATTCCCAATATTACCCAATTTTCAACACTATGATTATACTTTTGCATATAAGACATGTAAATGAAGTAAAATATAAAATAAATAGACAATAAACCTTAATCTATGATTCCTCTCGGCACCGGCTGCTTTAAAAACCAAACTGAAAGCGGCTCCCTTTGCTCCTTCCTGCCGTCCTCGCTAACATTCTTTGGACCCTCTTTCACAAAATGGCTAAAAAATGTATTACATGTAACTCGCTTCCACTGACGCAAACTAGTTTTGATCGGCTACCGGATGTACAGTATACGCAACCGGAATTAATCGCGACCAGCTTGGTCACTCGTATGCTGAAAATGCTTTGTATGCCCACGCAAATTTCAGTTTTTAAGGTGAAAATTCACAAGGCGGGGTGTTCGTATCCCGAGGTACCACTGTGTCACATTCATCATGAGCCGATGTTATTTAAATATCCTAGTTAATAAAGATACCTCTGAACATCTTGCTAATAACACAAGGTGGTGTTTATGAGCTGAGCACATGCAGCTAGAAGTTGAGCATCCTTGTTTTTCTTCAAATTATTTGTTTTTCTAATTGTTTAATTAAAGCTCCCATATTTTATTATTTATATAACAAGCTATTACAGGTCTCAGAGCGCACAAAATGTGTATGTGCATATGTTAATTCCCCAGCTAAAAAACATTTTTAAACTGCCTCCATTTCACTCCTCTTCCGAACGCACCATTTCTGTGTTTATGTAAATGAGCTTCTACTGAGCCACGCCCCCCCAGAGAACAGCAGACCTGAGAAACAAGTCAGGGAAGGGGCTTTTCTTATATGAGGAATCTAATCTGCATGCTTAATACAAAAATGAAAGCATGTTTTTTTTTGTACACGCACACTGGAGACCCATCTGAAACTCTAAAAATAACTAAAAAGCAAAAGAGAATTTGCATAATACATCCCCATTAATGTATTTTCTAGAGTTAAATAAAAGAGTTATGTAATAGACCTCATTTGCAAAAGATTTAGAGGCGTTCTTGCTCATAAGTAGATTATTAATGAACCTTAAATTAAAGTGTCTTTTTGTACCAGCTCCTACTATTTAATATGTTAATGCACAAAAAAAAAAAAAAAAAAGCTCAGACGTACAAAATGGTAAAATTAGCATGTTCAGTCTCACTGTAGATTAATGGTGTAAAAATATTTATGTAGTTTCTTTTACTCTGACTAAATAAATAAGTGCATTTCAACCTTTAAGGTCTCCTACTTAATGAAAAATGGACCCTGCTTCCAGGGTCTCTGGAGCCAACATGACCTAATTCATGGCTGTACTGATAAAATGCCACAATGAACACCACTATTTTTTTCTGTAGGAAAAAAGTAATAAAAGGAAAGAAAAAAGTTGACTCTGTACAAAAAAAGTGTTGTATCTGTAATATTACTTACCTAACTTGGTGGTGGCTCGTGCGGCTAAGGCTTTAAGTCGTTAATTTGAGGATCTGGGTTCGAGGCCGGCTGTCTATGTGTTGCCACACCCCATAATACCAGTCCCAAACCTGGTTAGACAAATGTGAGGGTTGCATCATGAAGGGCATCCGGCGTCAAATCTGTGCCAAACTTGTTTGCGGATCGGATGGTCCGCTGTGGCGACCCATTGATCGGAGCCTTACTGCAACCTTTACTCAGTATGTTCATATTATACCACTAGGTGGCAGCAAAGGACGAGGGTCTATAACAGTCATCTCCTGTGGTGCAAATCCAGATCCAACACATACTTGCACTTATTGTAATAATCTTGTTAAGCTTAAAATATGCACTCAGCCATCTTTGTCATTTCTGTCATTCCTCCAGGAAGTGCCCACGGACTAACCGTATCAACCGTCAAAAGCAAAACGTCACGCACTACAACTCGGAGAACACCCTGCGCGCCTCCACTCGCCTCATCTAAGTGTCAAGGAGAAGCCTCACAACCGTGGGATCTGTAGAAACAAGAGATTAAAGATACAGAAACAGCCACTTCTTCCTGCCTCCTGGTGCAAAAAAAAGATGGACGATACTGGAGCGTACGACTGGACAGAGGGGAAGGGGTGATGGTGGGGGGGTGTAGGTGAGGCTGAGTGGGGTGACACGTGGTGCCTTCTACCTGTGGCACAGGACACAAACTGAGAGCATCTTAGGACATTACCTTAGGACAAGTCCTACTATTTGGTTACGTATGGGTAATATTTCCACTAGTTTCTTTGTTTTGTCTTGGTGGGGTCTTTTTCTGTAAATGTAAATAAATAATTTATATCACAAAACAGATAATAGCATGCAACTGTATTTTTATGGTGGGCGCCAATTTGGCAAGAATAGGGGTTCTTAACTTTTTTATAGACGACACTACATCTGTGGGTTAATGTAAGATTTTAGAGTAATGATTTTGCTATGAACACCGTCTCACAGCCTGATATATACGTTATGTGTTACACCTGTTCTGACCACTAGGGGTAGATTTGTGCAAAATAATGTAACTTCTTGTGCCTTAGATCAGAGCTTATCAGAACTGACCCATTAAATGCAATTACAGTTGTAACATCATAATCGACACTGGTAATCTTAAAATATATCTATATATCTATATATTTATGCATACACAACGCACCTCACGTTGAGCTGTCCAGCCAGATCTTCACCACAAGGAGCCGGTATATGACCCATGTACATATGAATATCACTCAACATAGCTGACACACTGATGCACAACTGATTCATATAGAGTACTGGTCCAGAGTTGTTGCGAGGTTTTTTTCTACATCCTAGGACAATACTGAAGATATTAAAACTGCATATGGGAAATTATTTAAAAAAATATATACAGTATACAGTAATAATAAAGTCGCAAAGCCCGTCGAATGCTAGGATGAGACTGGCTCTCATTAGGTGCATCCCAGGATAAAAAAAAAATAATAATAAGACCAAGATTAATCTCTGCTGTAGAGGGGAAGTTCATTTAGAGTTACCAGCCCGAAAGACGGCTAATGAGCAGCAACTCAGATTAGAGCCCGCGTGAATGCTTCACAGAGCTCGATTAGCCGGCACATCTCGACATCATGTTCACCTGTTCGGAGGAAATTATTTTATATTTTGGATGACTTCAGTCTTGTTCTACAATGTAGAAAATAATAATATATATATATATATATATATAATTTTTTTTTTTTAAAGGTCATTTTAGTAAAGGTAACTGTAAGATGTGTCTATCTAAACGTTTGATTGGTAGTATATTCTGTCAACACTAAAGAGGGGGTGGGGATAAGGAATTAATTTAATTTGTAACTGATATTTTATAGTAAGAAAACAACCTTCCCATCCTGTGCAGCGTCCCTCCCGAGACATAATCTGGACAGGTCTGTTATTGTCAGATAATGGATAGAAGCTTTCAGACCAGTACTTGATATATACTGATTCTGTAGACCAACTACAAGGTCATGTTTGTTGTAAAACCGGCACTCACTGACACTTTTATATCTATATTTATACATCTATATCAGATTCTTGGCAGTTTTGGTCTAGACACTCTAAAATGAAACAATGCATAATTGTACTAAACATTAAAAAAGTTCCAGTCACTCTGAAGCTGTCCTCACATTAATCAAACACACTGAAATAAAGTTTTGAACAAATTACAAATTGGAAGAGGACCACAACAAATCCTGAACATGTGTTTAGTTACTGTAGATCCCAAATGTATAAGTGTGATCCAACGCAACGAGCCTCCAAGGAAGGATTCTCCTGACGTACCTATTTCTCATGGTTCATGGACTCGTGGTTTGTACATATTTATATGTAAATACTTATTTGTTAGAATGTTTTATATTCACACATGCATATTCCTCTAGTATACTTAATCTCTGGCAATACAGTCGTAAATGATGTTGGTGTTGGTGTAAAATCCCTGAAGGAAAATTTGCTGTTCACTAAGTGGTCCTCCACAAACCCTATGAATATCTGGAACATGTTAAAGAATACCTGGAAGCTACAGGTAGAGCAAGATCAGTGTCCCTGATTGTCATGGGCAGGGTCGGTGGGGGAGAGACTGAAATTGGGGAAAGATTAGTCACAGAAAGTGAGACTGAGTGTTATCCATGACAGAGTCTTAGTAGTGTGGGAACAAGCACAAAGATTGAGACTGGGGTAGGATGAACTGAGACTGAGAGTTTGGTGTGGGGTTATGGGTGGGGTCTAAGACTGAGGCAGGATCAGGCAGGTATTGAGACTGATGTGGCATTAGCAGCAGAGTGTTAAGTTGGTGAGGATCAAGGGCAGAGTTTGAGCCTGGAGCAGGATCGGGGCAGGGATTGAGTCGGGAGCAGGATCAGAACCTGAAACTGGGGCAGGAACCAAGTCTGGGGCAGGGTCAGACCCTGAAACCGGGCAGGAACCAAGCCCTGAAACCCGGGCAGGAACCAAGTCTGGGGCAGGGTCAGACCCTGAAACCGGGAAGGAACCAAGTCTGGGGCAGGGTCAGACCCTGAAACCGGGCAGGAGCCAAGTCTGTGGAAGGGTCAGACCCTGAAACAGGGCAGGAACCAAGTCTGGGGCAGGAGCAGAACCTGGAACAGACCGGTGCAGGATCATGATTGAGGCAGAAACTAAGCCTATAGGGACGAATCAGTGGAAGATCACCGAGTCAGTACCAGAAACTGACACTGGTACGGCATCAAAGGTCAGAACTTAATCTGGGGCTGGGTGAAAGGCAGAGTTAGAGACATGGACAGGGCTGTAGACCAGCAAAGGGAGGGGCAGAGATTGAGATTGAGATTGAGAAGGATCGGGGGCAGAGCCTGAACCTGGACAATCATTAGAGACAAAACCTGGGGCTGGGGCAGGATCAGATGCAGGGTCTAAGATTGTGAAAGTTGAAGCAATGTGAGGATTAAAAATCAGTGGCAGTCACTGGGGCAGGGGAACAGCTGGAGATTGGAGAGCAGACCGGGGCAGAATGATACTACAATGATCCTCATTGCCAAAAGTTTGTGGACACCTGATCATCACACCCATATGTTTGTTTTGTGCCATTCCAGATTTCTTGCCTCTTTGCTGTTATAATTACCGCCACTCTTCCCCTGACCATAGTTTATCTAAGCCAGGTGTGGAAGAGTACAGACCATGGTCTATCTTCTTCATAGTAAAGCTCTTCCCTGATCCACCAGAACCCAGACGCTGAATGAACCAGAGACTTCAGGGACAAGTGTGTCAATGTGTAGAGTTGTGTACAGGACCTACTTCTAAACCTATTGACATTTAGTCAAATACACCTAATATTACTGCATTCATAATAACCTGAAGTCCTGGTGAGAACAAGTCCAGCAGCCCCCGGCATTCCTGACATTCCCCGTCAGCTGAGGATTTTCTCAGGTTTATTTGTGACGACAGACTTCAGAATGCGGCCTCGTCTTCAACTGTCTCAACTTATGAGAGGAAAGGTTGAACAGGAAGCCTTTAATGTGTGTGTGTGCACGCAAGGATGTGTATTTCCTTTGTGGGAACTTTAAAGACTTTCCAGCTTTCCATTTTCTTTTATAGTATGGTGGGTTATAGAAATGTTACACAGGAGAGACCAAATTCTTTATTATTTATAGAAAATCCTGTCTGAATCCAGTTTCATGTGCAACAAATACGTAGTTGCCTCAGGAAAGTTCTAGCATAATATTAGCCTTGATTGATAGTGCAGCATGAGTATGAAACCACGACAGACATGTCAAAACGTGGAACTGGCATATTTAATAGTTGTTAAGATGATAATTGGAAGCAAATTATGAAATCGTTGTACACGTCGATATAGTGGCAGAGATAGACCTTTAGGGACGATTTTGGTGACCCATATTCCTAACCACGTACGGTTAGAGTCACAAAGTGGACAATTAGTTTATGTGTTCCCCCTGTGCTTGGTGGGTTTCCTCCGGGGGACTCCGGTTTCCTCCCACATTCCAAAGACATACAAATTAGACTAACTGGCGTTCCCACATTGCCTGTAGTGTATATGTGTGTCCTCTGCGATGGATTGGCACCCTGTCCAGGGTGTACCTGTACCTTGCCTTGTGCCTCCTGGGATAGGCTCCAGGCCCCCCACGATACAGGAGATACTGTATACAGGAGAAAGCGGTATAAATAATAAGATGATGACATATTAGAATTAAATTAATTGTTTTAAATACATTTTGTTATAAACACACACTCTTCCATCTTCTTTTAAGTTAAAGTGTTGGTGGCACAGTGGCGTAGTAGTTATAACTATCACTTTGTACCTTCAGGGTTGAGGGTTCGATTCCCACCTTGGAGTTTGTGTGTTCTCCCTGTGCTTGGTGGTACATGTACAGTACAAATGGGAATAAATACAATACTAATCAACATTAGCCTCCATAGTTGGATTACAGAGGTTTCTAGACAGATCGGTTGAGCAAAATTAATATTTAATAACATTGCTAATTTTCACTGCACAAATAACCATGATTCCACTGTTTAATTCACTCTCTCACTTACTCACTCACTCCATAACACTTCTCCTGTACAGGGTTGCAGGAGGCCTGGAGCCAATGCCAGGGGACTCAGCATACACCCTGGATGAAGTGGATCGCAGGACACAGAAGCACATAGACACTCACACATACACTCATACACCTCCGGCAAATTTGGAATTAGTCTAATCTGGATGGGAGGGTTGTGTGATTCATCATATTTTTATTTATTCTAACAATCTATTTTAGTGCCTCTGATTCAATGGAAACATGCATGTGCAAGAGTGTTAATATGACCCTCAGATGTACAGTACAGTACATACGAGTCGTTCTGTAATTGGGTGTACATTTCACATAAGTATGAAAGTACAAAAACTATGCATGTTCTTCTCGATAGACTAAAATAAGGTTTCAAGAGAGTCTGTTCCTTCAGTGTAACATGAACTTTTTTATTCAAGATGAAGTGTGATGAAGTTCATCCTGGAACTCAAAAATGACTTGTCCCAATGCCAAGTGACCATTAGATTTTAAAAACCTGTTGATGAGGATGAGGCATTTGGCAGATGCACTTATCCAGAGTGACTTACAAAAGTGCTTTGAAGTTTCCATCATTAGATAGATGGACTTGGGTTTACTCGGTTGATAACTAGGAGTGCCATCAGTCAAACGCTGGTGTGAATGTTTTTTTTTTTTCTGAAGTTAATTCAAATACCTAAGAAACAGATGCGTCTTTAGTCGTCACTTCAAGATTCCCAGTAACCTTCCTTACTGTGACCCATAAGTCCAGTGCTAGGACTCACCTTCTCATTTACATGAACAGTTCAATAGCATATTTGAACAAATCATTGAATCTGAATCTGTAAAGCATAGCAGTGCATGTGACACTGTTGAAAATCAATCAATAAACTCAGTGATAATGAGCTATTATACAGTAGGTGAAGTATTTAAAAATATGAGAAAACACAAACTTAGTATTTAAAATATACGCTACATAGCAGAATGAGATCATGTGACGTGGGTTATTTGGAATTGGGACAATTCATTTTTGAGTTACAGGACAAGTTCTGTTTGTATCTTAGTTGACAGAATTGATTTATTTAAATTTATTATTTAAAAAAGAAAATACATTTTTAAAAGTTTTATTTGAGTTTTGAAATAAATGGTCAAAAATAGTTGTTGTTAACTCTAAAGGTTTTTATAATTGTTATTTTTAAACAGACGGCTTGGTGATATGGTGGTTAGCACTGTCGCCTCGCGCCTCCAGGGTCCGGGTTCGATTCCCGCCGCGGGGTCTGTGTGCATGTTATCCCTGTGCAAACTAGCAAATTGATTGCACCCTGCCGTGTTCACAGGGATAGTTTCCTGGGATAGGCACCAGTCCCCCCTGTATAAGATAAGCAGTATAGAAGATAAATAAATTTATATTTTTAAACCAAGAAACAAAAGCAGACATGGCAAAAATGGTCCATTTAGCAACACGACCATTTTAAGTGAAGCACAATATGTTTGCGTGATATTATAACACACTTTCCCTGAACAGGTGAAATTATTTAAAAACAAATGAACTCATCAATCAACTGACATGGAATGTGCTCCAAATTGTACAATGACTCCTGCGAGATCAAGTTCTGATTATTAATGGTGCAGTGACGCCATCGGTTCAGGCTGATCTGTACAGGAATGTCTATCTGCGCTCAGGAATTTTCCCACGGCAAACAAGTACAAAAGTAACAGCAGTGCGCTGCGAACCGAGCAAAGTAGACAATAATCCTCAAATCCAGAGAGATCAACTACAGGATGTTGCTGGTTTCATCAGGAGCGATATGCACATGTCACCTGGTGCGGTTCAGCTCGACACAAGTTCGCACTGGTCTTGACAGCAAACGGAATGGTTAATTTTTACTCAGGGATAAGATCCAATCTGCACAGATAGGCATAAGGAAGCAAATGATAAGATCGAATAATAGAGGCAAAGTATTTTTGTTGTTGTAATAAGAAGGTGATCCTCCTGTGAACATACAGTATTTTTTCCTGGAAAGCTCACACCCCTCCAGAAAGTGCTTTATCCATGTTTATGCTTCTTATTGGCACAGAATTGTTCCATACATCCTTTGTTTACATAATCATAACCACCCTGACTGGAAATATATATTACTTTTAGTCAGAGATGAATTAATCAGGGTGACACGGTGGCATGGTGGTTAGCCCTGTGGCCTTGCACCTCCAGGGTCTGGGTTTGATTCTCACCTCGGGATCTGTGTGCATGGAGTTTGCATGTTCTCAGCCCAGGGTGTAAAAGGCCTTGTCTCCTGGAATAGGCTCCAGGCCCCCTGTGACCCTGTATACAGAATAAAGTGTTTAAAGAATTTAATTCAATAACCTCATGCAGTGACTACTTTTGGCCAGCAGGGAGCAGACTTTCACATTGTTCAAGGATCCAGCAGTACTAAGTGGAAAGATAAACATTCTCTACTATAATCACAATAATTGAACATTAAAAATCACTTTGCTTGATCGAAAAGGAGGGAAAATCATTGGTGTGTGTGTGTGTGTGTTTGTGGAGAGAAAAAAGAGGGGAAAGGTCAGAGCCACAGGATGAGAGAATTCACATCACGGCCCTCGACAAACGAAACGTTATCTTCTGTGCGTGTGTGCGTGTGTGTACCCAAATCTCAAATGCATGCTTAATATTTTCTCCAAAAACCATGTGATCATTTGAAAGAGGGAAAAATAAGTTCAGCCTTTATTCTTCAAACATATACATGATTGCAGAGCGAAATTCTTTATTCTATGCATGGTCTCAGCTTCTTGTTAGAAGGCGGGTGCCCAGGTGCGGGATCAGCACCCCTGGAGCAGACAGGGTTAAGGGCCTTGCTCAAGGACCCAACAGTGTCAAGAGCAGGGGCTCGAACCACCGACCTTCTGATCACTAACTCAGAGCCTTAACACACTGAGACAATGCCACCCACAGGGCCCAAAATGCTAAGGCATGTATTTCACAATGTTAGTGCTGCGTTTTGAGATGACCTCGTGCTCACGTTTTTTTGTGCCCCAGCCGGAAGCATGGTTGAGTTTGCTCTGAATCAGTGTGTGTGCGTGTGTGTGTGTGTAATACGTGAGGTATGAGGTATGGGCCTATGAGAACGTGTGTGTGTGTGTGTGATTGCTGGCATGGTGCCAGCCACATATTGTACAGATATTTATTTCTAGATCTGGAGACACGGAACATTAGAGCTGAAAGAAAGAACAGAGAGAAAGAGAGAGAGAGAGAGAGAGAGAGAGAGGTGTATTTTGGGTCTGCTGAGTGCAGGTGCAGTGAAAATCATATCACCTGCTACCAAATACAGCATCACAATCACACTGTGTTACTTCCATTCCCTGCCATATCTCTCCCTCTCCCTCTCTCACACCCACACACACTGACACTCCGGCTTGATTTACACCGATGGGCCGGACTAACTCCTAGGCAACCTGGCTCCTCCTCTGGGTGTGTAGGGAGTTTTTAAGTGGTGTGTCGGGAATGTTGTTGTGTTCAGGAGACGTGGGAGGCGGCGAAGCTCGTCCATGTGACAGACTCACTCAAAAATAGAAGCACTTCACAGGTCAAGCTCAACGGGTAGCAGGAGCCATTACACCTGCCGGTCAGAAATCTTTTAGAATAGGAAGCAGACTTTGAACATACCAGATCCTCCAAAAATGGGTGAAGATGCTACTCGAGCTGATCAAAGCTCCTCCACCTTGCCTGCTCCAGCCACCTCCGATTCCCCCACCGCTCCGGTGGTGGCCGCCCAGGATCTCTTCGTCCCCAGTTCAGTTCCTACCTCCCCGACTCAGACCCTCACCCGTGCGGGTAGCAAACCTCCGAGCAGCCCAACAGGTGCCGGGAACCAGGTGAGCGCCATCACGGTGGTGGCGCTGCTCGACAAGCTGGTGGTGATGATCGAGGCCGTGCAGGAGAACCAGCGGCGCATGGAGAAACGCCAGTCTGACCTGGAGGGCACGGTGCGGTCCGTGCAAGATGACTTGACCCGCCTGAGCAAGAGCCATTCAGTTGCCTCTGGTGGTGTCAACAAGCTGCTCGAGCGCTCACGCAAGACAGGCATCTATGTGAAGGAAGTGCGTGAGCGTCTCGATCGCCAGAGTGGCCAGGTAAAGCGTCTGGAGGCCAACCATTCACACCTGCTCAAGAGGAACCACTTCAAAGTGCTCATTTTCCAGGTAGGCTCTGGTTTCTACTCATGGATTAGGCTGAAATCATTTATCATACATGTTTTATATCTACAGTAGTTTAGCAACCTTATAGATAATAATTATGGTGAAAGATCTTCTCATGCTTGGAGATGTTCCTCATGGTAGAGCACAGAACTGAAGCAAACTTTATAAAGTGGTACAGGTTAGTCCAAAATGGATGTGTGTGAAGCAGAAGCAGGTTGTGTGTGTGTGTGTGTGTGTGTGTGTGTGTGTGTGTGTGTGTGTGTGTGTGTGTGTGTGTGTGTGTG
>JAQQZT010000036.1:2698167-2712388 GCA_030068275.1 Clarias platycephalus | reverse complement strand
GTGTGTGTGTGTGTGTGTGTGTGTGTGTGTGTGTGTGTGTGTGTGTGTGTGTGTGTGTGTGTGTGTGTGTCTGAAGCTGCTATCAGTGGGGTGTGTCTCGAGCTACCGTACGTGGTTCTTCTACACGTGGCAAAATGGTGGCTTTCACACACTTCTGTGCTTTAGAATGCCAGGCCAGGTGTGGCGTTATCAGGTGTGTTAATGTTACACCAGGTGAAAGGCTACTTGTGCACGGAACTGCCTACAATTATCACGGCTTATAATTATACTGTATTTTATTCAATATTTGATTAGATTATGTTCAAAACATACAAGTGTAGCTATAGCACCTGTCAGCGGTCTGTACTGTACTGTACAAGAGCTGATATTTTATATAAAACACACACACACACACACACACACACATATGCAACAGTGGTTTGGAGCAGTCATTCTTTTTTTAGGTAGAAGGTGAGTTTAAAAAAGAAAAAAAGAAAGAAAAAAAAAGAATGTGTGTGTGTGTGTGTGTGTGTGTGTGTTGAATGATTCACAAGAACGAGGACCGCCATTCTCCTTAACATGTTCTAACGAGCTCTAATGAGTGTCACATTAACTAAGACATGAACTACTGTCTGCTTCCTTCTTAACCTTCTGTTTTCTGTCTTTTGTCTTTTCCTCCATCACCGACCCCTGATCACATGACATCTTTTGCGCTTTTCCAGTATCAATTTCTTGTTTTTCTATTTGCACATTAAAATGATTATTAATATTTTTGTAATGATGTTTAAAGTTGTTAAGAGTTATTATTATTAAAAAGAAGAGCCAGATTCCATTCAATCCTGAATAACGTGATGAAATTCCTTAGCTGAAAACTAGCAAAGTCGTCTCTGGTGCGAAACTATTACAGATGTTAAAGTCCACTGGCCTCCTCACATTAACTCATTATACTGTACATTTAAGTAGAACACATGCCTTTAAATATTGCCTTTAAATACAGTAAAGTGGATTATAGTGTTGTTTTATTAGATTGCAGTCACACTAAAAAATTACTTGTATTTAAAAAAAAAAAATTAATTAATCTGATTAATTGATTCTAAGGTTAAGGCTTGTATTAAGGTTTTGCTTTTTCCCATTCGTTTTTCAAAGCTTCACTACAATAAAACTTCTGTTAATCAGGTTCCCTCTGAGCACGCAGACTTAAAACATAAAGGTGGCCTATTATGAAAAAAAAAAAACACTTGTTTAAAAGCAGTTTTAGACTTTCACATTGGTCCTTTTTCCATATTTGGCAATCAATTGCAGGACACACACACATACAAACACACACAATAATTCACACACTACAGGCAATTTGGGAACGCCAATCAGCCTAATCTGCATGTCTTTGGACTGTGGGAGGAAACTGGAGCACCCGAAGGAAACCCACCAAGCACGGACCCACCAAGGTCGAGGTCCAAGGCGACAGTGCTAACCACTGCACCATCGTCCCGCTCTGGCTGCGGCTTAGGTAACCTTCCCTATTGTGACATCATATAAGAAGATCCCCCTTCCCAAGCTTGTTGCTCAGCTCTGGTGTTCTCTGGAGGGGCGTGGCTCGGCAGTAGCGTTCTAACACTAGAACAGAGCGTTCTAAAGATGAGTGAAACAGAGGGAGTAAAATATGGGACCTTTAAGAGTTCCACTTTCAGTGTTCTTCAGATAATCTTTAAACATCAACTTAAGATTAGTAAGTATGAATACGTCCGAGGTGTTTTCACTTTTAAGGCATGAAGACGTACGTATATCCCATACGGATCAGTTGTCCCGCAGTCCTACCTGGAGAGACAGAGCACTCTCTCAGACAGAACAACAATGTGTCTTGTAATTACAGACATATTTAGTTGAGCAGTTACATCAGAAGTTTTTATTTAACCGCTGTTGTTTGGAGCGGCTTCTTCTCAGACCAGTAGATCAGGTTGTTTTGGTGCGTTCTGTGTGTGTGTGTGTGTGTGTGTGTTCGTCTGCACTGATAGCTTGTTGTTATTTTTGCTTCGTGGCAGTTGTATGCATGTGGCGGAATGTAAAAAGTGGGAATGTTCATGACTCCTGTGGGTCACTACAAAAGGAAGTTCTCTGATAGCTTCTGTTTACAGAAACCTTCTCTCATCTCCGTTGCTGCAGCAGGATCATCTCTATCAAAACGGATTCAGACACGCAGACAAAAACCGGACCACAAAATGTCCTCAGAATGTTCTTTTTTTAACTGAAAGTATGCAAGTCTTTTCTTTTTTTTTTTTTGTTGCTTCCTCAATTAGTTTTATTTGAGTTACTCTTAACGTTGGAATCAGTTCCTCGGAAGACAACAAACTTCACCGGAGCGTTACGACTTGGCACAGTGTACTAAAGATACCACGCTACTCACGATCCCTAGAAATAGACACATAACTTATAGTATAAAATATGCTTCCGTTCAGATCGTACTCTTCAGGACCACTGGAAATATACAACATAAATGTTTTTAAAATGTTGTTAGTGTTCAGAATTACAGAAGACGTTTAGAGACGTGTGTTCATTCCTACCAACTATTTGTTTGTGCTTGGCTACTGCTTATCTCTCTCCCAGAGCTCCAAGGCAAAGCTGGGTTACATCACCCCCCACCCCCCCACCCCCCCCTTGAGAGGCACAGAGAGAGACAGAGCGAGAGAGTGAGAGAAGGTTGCAGTGTAATCTTTAGTAGAGAAAGCGAGGATATGGAGAGAGAAAGCACCAGGTGAAGTGGTTAGTGAGAGGGAAGAGATGATCGCAGGAGATCATATCAGATAGCTAAGAGGAGGTGAGAGGAGGTAGAAGCGATGGAAAAACAAAGTGATCTACAAAAGAAAGAGAGAGAGAGAGAGAGAGAGAGAGAGAGAGAGAGAGAGAGCTCAGACCTGATCCTACTTAACCGACTCATATTTGTCAGCTTTGTTTCTTATCTCACTCGCCTCCAGTTAGCTGGAAAGACATCAGGTGAGAATTACAACAAAGCAAACAGTAAAGCGCATTGTGTGTTTGTTCACGGATCGATTATTAATCAGGACGCCAATAATATGAGCGCTAGTCACGCGTATTAACGAAAAACAAGACTCAACCATTTTGGTGGTTTGGAGTTAAATGGGTGCTGAACTTATCCGGGGTCTCGATGCTGCGTCACCAAAGTCAGACGTCACAATCATGGTTTTTTTTTTGGGGGGGGGGGGGGGGGGGGATTGGTTAAGATTCCATAAGGTTTTTAGCGTCCAGTTATTAGGATCCTGAAAGATCTTTAAATATGTTCATACGTGCTCCACAGCGAGGTTAAATAATGTCAAATAATTTGCTCAAAACACACACACACGGACACACCATAATGGCTACCTTACACTAGCTGGTGTAATTATCCTGACTCATTGTTTACTTAATATAGCCGAGGATTTTAGGCAAAGTGTCCCGCGAGAGCCTGAGCGGTTCCTGTCCTGTCCCGGAGTCTCCGGTGACTCAGCAGCCACCAATGGATTTACTCTTTTGTTAACCGTCTTTTGCAAAGACGCCATAAATCTAACGCGGCAAGTGCATTACCGTGGATTGATGCCAAAAACTACGTTTCAAAAGACGCTGCTTAAACACTCTCTTTGGTGAAAAAAAAACATGCGTGAGTGTCAAAGTGTCTGGGATCCTTTTGTACTTTTAGAATGTCGCTTTCACCTGGAAAAGTGGTTGTATTGTGCTGGTTAACACTCATTTCTAAAGCACAAGGGCTTAAAGGCCAGAGTCGTGCCACCCCAGTCATGTGGTTTAGTACCAGCAGGAGTGCAGATAGCAATGAGCGTTTAAATAAATAGCGGGACATTAAACTGAAAAAAAAAAACGACTGCAACTGAAAATAAACATTAACAAATGTTAACTGTTGTGTAAGGACTTATCATGTGACCAGCTTGAAAGAGGGTTACTGTTGCAGCCTTTTTATTACAGCACAGGCCCAAATTGTAATGTTTTTATTGTTATTATTATTCTCATTGCCAACAAAGACAATATCTCAAAGTTGTTAAACTAACACTAACTTCATAACTTTTATCCATTCACAGTCACATTCAATCTCACAGAAAATTCACTAGACAACTTAATACTGTAATAACTTTATTACTTCCGTATCGTAGCAGCAGCTGGAAAGCGCCGCTATCTCATCAGCCCTATCTTTCTTGCTCTCTTTTCTCATCTTGAAGGTAATAACTTGAAATAAACAAGGCTCTCCATGTGCAAAAGTTCTCAACCAAATCAACTTTTGGTCAAAATTTTATGAAGCACCAATACTGGAGACGTCTTCCTTATTTCATCGTATCAACGAGTCACAATGGCATTTGCTCCATTAATGCATGCTTCGATTGGTGGATTGCATCTCCACCTCCACCACCTCGGGGTCTGTGTGCATGGAGTTTGCATGTTCTCCCCGTGTTTGGTGGGTTTCCTCCGGGTACTCCAGTTTCCCCGCATCAGTCCAAAGGCTAATTGGCGTTCCCAAATGTGTGAACCAAACGTTGGTCTTACAACAGTTGTAAAAATGGGAATACATACAGTATAATAGTCACCTCCACAGTCCCTAGTAGGTCTACAGAGGTTCCTAGATGGATGGATGGATGTATGGTTGTGGATACCATATACAGTACCATACAAGATACCACAGCATTTAATACTACAGAAATAAATGTATTAGTATAAACCGTGATATTAAAATTACAGTCAGAGAAATTGACTCAGGATCTTCTGACCAATCAGATTTCAGCACGGGGAAACGGAAAATACAAATATTTCAAACCACAGTAAGTTTTGCTGTCTCAGTACATTAGCAGTTAAACACCACCCACAGTTTGCTGCTCCGGCATTGACGCTCCTCTCATCTGCAGTGCAAAGACATTTATTGAACAGCGTCTCTGTGTTCTAGCCAACAGACTGTGTGTTCTCTCATCTTGGAAAGATGCCACCGATTCCCTGAACATGTATCAAGACCAGGCAACACATGGATGAAAAACATTATGTGTGCAAACTGAGCATCAACATACAGCCTCGGTTCATGTCACAGTGCTCGCCATTTCTTTCAACCAGAGGAAAGTCGACATCCTTCCTTCCTCACATGTGGTCACACATCATCCATACATAGTATTCTTTTTTCTTTCTTTTTTTTCTTTTTGCATAGTTGTGATAAGCCTTCGTTGGTTGTTTTGCAGAAGCCCTGCGATGAAGTCGCTGAAGTCCGTCCCAGTGTCCGTTGAGTAGAGACGAATTATATAATATGCAATGCGCTGTAATAATAACTCGTGTGCTGTACATACATGTGCATTGAAGTTGAAGTGCAGGTTTAACAAAGTGATATTTTTTGTGATTTTTTTTTTCTTTTTCCATGAAAACACACACACACACACACACTCAATAGCTCAATCTTTCGGTTAGTCAAAGTAGATGCAGATGAATCAGCGTTGCTTTCCAAGTCAAATATTACCAGGGAGAGGCTTTTAATACACTGGGGATTTTCGTCCCTGAATGAGTCATGTGCAATCCAGGGGGGAAATGATTTCCCTGCAAAACTGGGTATGTGTGTAGTAACATAATATACAGATAGGATTGGATAGGATAGGATAGGATTGGATAGGATAGGATAGGATAGGATAGGATAGGATAGGATAGGATAGGATTGGATAGGATAGGATAGGATAGGATAGGATAGGATAGGATTGGATAGGATAGGATAGGATAGGATAGGATAGGATTGGATAGGATAGGATAGGATAGGATAGGACACAGGTATACCAGGTATTGATACTATTTGATATCACTCAAATGAGGATGGTTTCCCTGTTGAGTCGGGTTCCTCTCGAGGTTTCTCCTTCTTGTCATCTTAGGGAGTTTTCCCTTGCTTTGTGTTTTTACCCCGGCTTGTGATAACTATAATTTATACACATTCCTACCAATTTATTTCCATCATTTTTAATTCCATTACCATTGTTTTAAAAAATGCAATACAAGTAGAATAGAATAGAATAGAATAGAATAGAATAGAATAGAATAGAATAGTGCAGATAAAAATGTGTATAATATGTAAATATGGCATAATAACATGACTAATAATATGTTATACCATGTTGACAATAATAACATTTCCAAAGCACCAGGACCTGTCTTCTTATGTGTACATGTAACTTAAGTAACATTTTACATGACTCTACAAATTGTCTTGTCTTGTTGGTGGTTTCTTTCCCCGTATTAAAATCCGGTCAGTATTTCAGCAGGATCTTGAGTTTTGTCGCTGCTTTAAGTGCGGTCTCACAGTCGCTACACAAACCTCACCCTTTATCTGGTCCTTCCTGTGGAACCACCTTTAATGGCTTTTCCTATATTGTTCTTTTACATTTGCTTTTCCTCTGCTTCATTCCAGTCATTTTTGACACTTTTTTTCTTGCACTACCATTGTCTTGTCTCACACACACTCACACACTCACACATCCTTCTTCCACCCAGTGTTTCCACTCCAATAAGTCTGAGGCCTCCACTGGGGTGCGTTAAGTTTCTGGGCTCTGATTACACGTTGAAGCAAGGGTACGAGCGTGTGACACGATGTTTGCTCCAAGACATACACTCTTTGTCTTGCCCTCACCAAATGCCCACCCCTTTTTTCCGTATCGCAATTCTGTTTTGCACTTGTTTAAAGGTCAGAATCGAAATGGCAAATGTCTGAATTTATCAAACAGCTCATGAGGAGAATCTAAAATCAGGTTTCTCAGGTCTATGCTAAAAACAGAAAGGATCGAAAGTCCTAATCGTACAGCGTTTCTAACAAATGTGCACGTTTAATGCAGTCTAGGAATGCTAATGCTAATATAGACGCTAATGTTAATTTCATTATCTGCTCAAGGACAATCAGCGTAACAAGAAATTATTCAAATTAAGTAAAATCTTCACCGTAAAGAGAACAGAGTTTGTATATTCAGTTTCTGCAAACGATCAGAAGTCCTTCAAGTCTTTGATGATGGTTACATCATGAAAGATCATATCGTGCATTAAAACTACATTGGTACAGAACAAAACATTCTTTGGAGGAGAGCCTTACCTTCATCTTTAAATCTGTGAAGATCCATAGATTAATAGATTAATCTATTCAGAGTTTCACATTTTAGCAGTAAAACAAGCAAAACCAGTCGTACATGTTGGTTTTCAGCTCTTATCAGTCCAGAAATCTGGTCATTCAGCCACAGGTTCGTGTGCGGCCTCGATCTGGCTGTGCTGAAAATATTATATTAACACGGCCAATCTATTTGAAATGGCGCGTTTTTATTGGCTGTTGAAAATATACATGCAAAATATGACCTAGTAGACCTTAAACTGTACTGAGGGTTATGATGTTACTGGTATGTTCTGATCCGGCCTGTATCGGAAGCTGCCACGTCACCTCATATCCCATCGGCTGGAAAGCACATCATGTGTTTCATGGAAAATGGTATTTTGGTATATTAAAAAAAAAGACAGCTGGTAAAAAACAAGATCCATCCAATCCAAGCCATGTTCAGTAAAATGCCCAGCTGGCATGGCGATGTTTAGTGTTTGTGTTCAGCTTATACTGCGGGTCATATGTCAGGGTAGAAACGAGGAATATAAGCAAAACAGATGCAAATGGTCGAAGAAATCTTGCAGACCTCTAGGCGGAGGTGAACACTGTGAGGTGAAACTGTACACCGAGAGTATCTCATGTATCGATATAGCAGTTACTTTCAAGCTTTTTAAACTCTTACTATAAACTATTTTCAGAGCATTGGTGGTTCAGTGGTAGGTTTCTCGCCTCTCATGCAGAATGGAAGGTTCAATTCCCATCCAAAGTCCAAACCCAAACCCCAGCTACCGGATGCAGTGGCGGTCCCAAGCCCGGATAAAATGGGAGGGTTGCGTCAGGAAGAACATCCGGTGTAAAACCTGTGCCAAGTGAGTGTGAGTGCGGATCAGATGGTCCGCAGTGGAAACTAGAAACTAATTTCACACTTTTTCAGAGAGATGATCTACAAAAAATTGGCATGCATGAATAAATCCAGTATTCCTAAATTGAGTGGGGTTAATGTAAATATCATGAATTTGTTATCTATACCACTTATCCTGTCTAAGGTCTGGAGAGGTGAAGGTAGCTCAGAGAAATCAACCTACAGTAGGTTTGCACCTCACTGTACAAACACACACTTACACAAGCAATTTGGAGCCACCAATCAGCATCTCTTTGGACGAGTGTGATAACCACTAAGCAACCGCTGTCTATGGAATTTCTTATCGTTTGGTTTTTCAGCTAAAGGGATCCCTGAGAGGTCCTGATTCATGCGAGAGCTTTTAAAAGTGTTCGCAAAAGCATGGTGTCTGACTCAGTCGTGTGAAACCTACACCGAAACAACTGATATACTGTATCTAAAGACTTGCCGTGCGATTTTCTAGCTGGTGTACTGCTCTTTCCAGTGGACGGTGAAGTCCCAATTGTGTGTCCTAGCATGCTCGTATGTCATCTACCTAGCAGCTCATTGTGTGCTCTTGCTCTCAGGTTGAGGCCTGACTTGAAACTGTGTCTCATTTGGAGCCAGACTCGCATTGTGTGAAACATGACACTTAAAGCTCACCTCCTCGTCTCTTGTTGTTTTATTCTCTCCCTCATTAAAACACACCTCTTAGTTCCTCATTCACCTGGGGACGAGTGTGAACTTACGAACTGTACAAAGCGGTTGTAAAAAAAAATGCAGTGAAGGCGTGATTTCTTTGGGAGGTATGAATTTTGAACCGTGCGCTTGTTCGTATTTTTAATCCCCTCTGTGCTTTTGTTGTTTTCAGTTTAGCACTGTTAGTTTAAAAAGTTCACCAAGCTCCAGCTCAGTTTTTTGGTTTGGTCTTGAGTGACATGAGTGCCTCCGCATGTGCGTGTGTGTGTGTGTGTGTGTGTGTCTCAGTGCCGTAAAGCCAGCGGCATTGGAGAAAAACTGGTTTACCCAGAAAGCATGCTGGTTTAGACTGGAACTGAGCCTTTGGGGGATTTGTTGCACAAAAGTCTTATGGTGCAACAGGAGAATTCAAACGACTCGCAGAAAATCTAGTACATTCGTCTTTATACAAAAAAAACAACAACAAAAAAGGCCCCAAAAAATCTGCAGTTTGTAAAGCAGGCACTGTCACAAACAGCTAAGAAAGAATGTGAACTGCTTTAAAGATTTCATTTGTTCACAACGTGACAAAAATTCTTCAAAAGTTCAAAGCGGTGCCATAATAAACTCTGAGCTTAGTGAAGAAGGTGTGTGAAGTTCCTTTATGATGTCTCAATTCTTGTTTTTGGCCCTGGATGTGCATGATGGCAGAAAAATTACAGGGGGAAAAAAACAACAAAGAAGAGGATTGAGATTTACATTTGAATAACAAAGTTGAAGTCGGCGTAAAACTGTGACAGATCGTTGTTTTTAGATCCGAACAGCACATCCTTTAGCCTGGATTATTTGCACAGGTGCGCTGGTGTGGATTTATTAAAATCTTGCATAATGAAATAAAACACACAGCAACTCTTCAGTTAGGTCATGGCTGGATAAAAGTCATCTCTTTGATCTTGGCAGGAAAAGACTTTTGCAATATCTTCTAAACCTTGTTGTGATCTGAGAACGCTCAGATCGCATGCCGACACGCTTGAAAAATTTTGACCTCTTAAGTTATCTTCTGGGGAAACCCTTGAACGTTCTTTGGTAGCCTCTCTTGATATCCAATGGAAACTTTGTAGAACGATTAATTATCTGATAAATGCTTGTTGCAAGATCATTTAGCTTCATTTAGATGGCAGGCCAATGCCAAAAGTGAAATGTTTATACCTCACACTTACCTAATTCTCACATTACCCTCTGAGCAAAAAGCATTTCTTTTTTTTTTTTTCTTTCCTATTTTTTATTCAGTACGTACGGTTTCAGAAACAACTCTAATGCACAAATGCATCACATTTAGATGCACATAAATATAGCAGGCGTTGTGTTTGAACATTTTCCTGAGCAAGTTCTCAAAGGTCTGTGCATGTATATGCATGTTTGTGTGTGTGTGTGTGTGTGTGTGTGCGTGTGTGTGTGGTGAGGAGGTTGATTTAGTGAGCAGGTGGGATTTGTGCAATGTTGCTCCACCCTACCCTCAGGATCAACCCTACTCCAGTTGAAGAGAATATCTCTCAAACTAATTTTATAGGGTGCCAGAGTTCACGTAAATCGACCATGGCATTCGTGATCCTGATCACAGCTGGAAGTTGGATTAGAAATAAATATGTATAAATGCCAGGTTGCAGGTGTCGCTTCCCATGGTCTATTGGTGCTCTCACGAACCACATGAATCCTTCTCACCCTGCTCCAGTCTTTCATTAATCTAAAGCCAAATTCAGGTTGTGCATTAAATCATGGCAAATGTTTCAACTTTTCACACCATCAAGTACTGACATGACTTAAGACCGCCTCTTTAGAATTTATCTCTCGTTTTTTTTTTCTGTTTGTTTGTTTCTTTTTTGGTTCGACATGTGTTTCTTTCCAGGGCAACACCCACAGAGTTATTATATAACCATAAAGCAAGTCATAACAACCCACATTTGTGCACCTTGTGAGAAGATCCAGAAGAAATGTGTGTGTACCCATGCGTAGTGTTGATCTGGCGTCAGTTTGTTCCCAGCAAATGCTGGTCATGAGGGCGAATCAAGCCATATGGTAACATTCATAAAAGGCAAGGATGAAAAAGCTAAATACACCATAAAAGGGCCTACAGTGGTGCTCCAAGGCATGTATTGGGAAAAAAAAGTCGTAGTATGAGTTCAATGATATTTTTCATCATGTAGACTCATCTATCATTCTCTCTTCCTTGCAGGAGGACAATGAGATCCCGACCACCTTGTTCACTAAGGAGTCCACAGCAGATATCGCCTCAGGATCTGTTCAGGATGAGACTGCCTCTGCCCGTGCCTCTGTGATCGATCCCAACTATCACCATGAGGAAGGACTGCAGACCATCAGCCTTTCCTCTGATGAAGAGGAAGGAGCAGCAAGCCCCCCACTGGAGGGAGGCACATTGCCCAGAGAGGTGCATGAGGATGAGTTCCCAGGCATGGCAAGTGAACGTCTAGAGTGGTCTCGCACTGACAAGTTTAAGCGATCCAGTCTGAAGAAGGTAGACAGCCTAAAGAAGGCCTTCTCACGCAGCAGCATTGAGAAGAAGATCAACAAGATCGTGCCCCCAGAGAAGCGTGAAAAGATCATGAAGAGCTTCTCTCCAAGCCATCCCAAAAGCCCAACCAGCAAGAACTCGTCCTATCGTGTATCACCGATGACCTTCAATGTCAAGAAGATGAGAGATGGAGAAGCAGAGGCTACACCAGCCGTGGGTGAGAATGCCACAGTGGAGCTGCCACCCATGGGTGGACCAGACGGTCAGCTACCGCTGGCAGAGATCCATAACGAAGAGGAAAAGTTTAACGGTAAGGAGCACAGTCCGTCCCCTACGGGCAGCGCAGATGGGGGCGCCTCGGCTACAGAAGATGTAGAGCTTGAGAATGGTCCCTCAAACAAGGTTATAGAAGAGGAGGAGTCACAGGAGCCCAGTGAAGCTAATAATGGAGCTGAGGCTCATGAGAATGGCGATCATAATGTTGAAGACGAAGAGGAGGACAAGTCCATGTCGGCACCTGAATCTCCCCCGTCAGCTGCAGTAGCTGTCGAGCAAGCGTCTTAGATTTACTGGCGTTCCATCTTTCGCCGAGATCTTGGCACAGGAGCACACCATCTGTTCAAAATCAGTTGTGTTATGTAAGTGCTTGTCTGATAGAAAACAGGGCACGTGTAAAAAATAAAAATAAAAAATAAAACTTTTCTTCTTGAACTGGGCTCTACATGGTAATGGGTGATTAAACAAACTGAATTATTTCTTATAAAAATTTATATTTTAAAATTGTTATAGCTTCTTGTATATAGTCTTGAACTTCTATTGCATGCAATCCTAGGTATACTGCACCTTCTGTATTATCCTTCCCAATATACTGTTCTACAATAGATAATCAACTCAAGTGTGATTCCATAGAGAGATTAAGAGATAAATATATATATATATATATATATAAGAAATGCCCTTTTTCTAAAGAAAAAAAAACTATGATGCGGATGGTCTCCCTTCCCCAAACACTGTTTACTGCTTTAAGTGCTCTCAGTGCGTTTTTCAGTATAATTGATAACACTGAAAATGACTTTTAATAAAATGTTTATCTGAGATTAAGTAGCACATGTCTTTTTTGAAACAGTGGTTCTTCGCTTTATTAATGCATACTTACCAAAAACACGAGTCAATACAGTTTTGTAAACAGAAAAAGCGACGATACCAGGCATCACTAAACGGCGGACCACCGTCCGGATCCGGACTGAGTGAGAGTTCTATCCGGACCCTGATACTTTCCTGATATATAAGAATTATTGATATACCAGTAATCTAGCACTTTTTCCCTTGAGGTCGGAATAAAAACTACACTATAAGGTTTTTGGAGCAGAGATATGACTAGATAGGTAGATTCACTAAAGATTGATAAAAGATTTTTCAGTTTGTATTTTTTTTATTGTAATGCTGTTTGTATTCCATACAAATGCAAGAAAATACACACGGCCATCAAAGTTCAAACTGTCTACCTGTAACTTACAATAAATATGATTAAAATGCTATAACAAATAGAATTAGAATGACTGCATACATAAAGAGAGAGATCTGAAACCGTACAACAAACATGAAATTCAGACTTCGGCTCAAAGAAAATTGTATTGACCGGACCTTCATAAATTTTTATTTAGTTCCCCTGGACTATACAGTAAATGCTCATTTTAATTAGCTAATATTGTGAATCAAGAGCCATTAAAATACTTTGCATACAAGTTCACTATACAGTAGATGTGGCTATATTGGGGAACAAAAGAACAATGCAGTAAATTGTCGTGGCGTGTATGTGGTTAATTTCAACATTGTTACATGTAGCCTTGCCGAGTTTCAATATTGCTCATAAATAAATAGGATTCATAAGCACTACATTCCCACATGTCTAGCTTATAGCAGGATAAAAATTAAATGCACACATTTCAGCAATATCGATAGTCCATATCTATCTTTATACTTTTAGGCCCCTATTGCAGGAGACTTACGGCACAAGGCTAGGTACATCCTGGACAGGGTGCCAATCCATCGCTGGGCGCACACACACACACACACACACACACACACGTAAACTCTCCTACACACTATGTGAAGGGCAGTTACCCTAATCTACACGCCTTTAGACTGTTGGAGGAAAACGGTGTACCAGGAGGAAACTTGCCAGACACAGGGAAAACATGCAAACTCAGACCCCAAGGTGAGAATCAAACCTGGACCCTGGAGGTGTGAGGATTTTAACCACAATGCCGCCACAACTGTGATGATTTATTTTAACATTTCTTATTACAGTGGAACCTCGGATTACAAGCATAATTCGTTCCGGGAAGTGGGCTCGTATTCCAAGACACTCGTAAACCAAATACAATTTTCCCATAAAAAATTATGGAAACTCAAATTATTCGTTCTACAGCCCAAAAAAATTAATACATAAAAAGAATTAATACAAAATATAAAGTAAAAATAAAACAAATTAACCTGCACTTTACCTTTAAAAAAAGTCAAAATAAATCCTGACAGATAAGTGTTTCCGTTTGTGCGTGCAGGCGCTGTGTGTGTGTGTGTGTGTGTGTAATGTGCGTGAGAGAGAGTAGGTGTGTATGGGTTAGGGTTAGGGTAAGCCAAACACATCAAAAGTGGGACGAAACCGCGACGCTCGATTGAGCAGCCCTGGGCGGACCAAATATCTGCGCGGCCCAATGGACAGCGCAGCGCGACAATCTGTATAGCGCAGAGATGATCTGGTTTATTGAGCAGCGCTGCTCGAATGACAAACCTGCGCAGATGCATTTCTACTTTTATACAGTAGACCGTAGAAATAGGCCGCGCCGACCATCAAATTATATTTTACCCACAATTCCCCGCTGTAGTTTAGAGTGCACAAAGTGGAAGCTGTTTTTTCATGTTTAGGCTATAACAACATTGGCAGACATTCAGTCAGTCATCTTCTATACCGCTTAATCCTGTTCAGGGTCGCGGGGGGCCTGGAGCCTATCCCAGGAGACTTTGGGCACAAGGCGGGGTACACCCTGGACAGGGTGCC
>JAQQZT010000036.1:2668690-2690495 GCA_030068275.1 Clarias platycephalus | reverse complement strand
AAATACGCAATAAATTCAGCTGCTTTTTATATCACGTTTTATGAGCGACACTGTAAACAGCAGCCATGTGACACAATGCAGGTCTGACACACAGCCCAGATCTTCAAACAGAAGGTTTTATTTTCACACAAGTTTGAAATCTTTGTCATTATTACATTGTTATATAAACATGCATCACTGTACTCATTTACTAAAGCCATTACAGCTTATTCATTAGTCCCTGAATTTTCCACCCACCCACACTCAAGCCAGATAACATGTTTGAACAGTTTAAACAAGAAAGAAATAAGAAGTAAGTCCTTTCCCAAAGTTGTTTTAATTAGCATTGCTCTGGAGAGGTGAGATTAATTGCCATCTGTACAGTAAAACAGGCTGCTACACTGTACAACACATTTCTTTCAATAAACCACTGACGCTGTACAGATCTAGTCGCTGGAAATTGCACTGTGGTGTGAAGTGTGCGGGTGGGGTGTGATATCTGTTACAGGTTTGAAATGTCAATAGCGCTGTACAATAAAGGAGTCAACAAAAGGGTGTTTGTATAATGCTGTGCAAGATCCTTTGTCCTTATACAAAGTATATAACAAATGTTGAGATTCGTAGGCCACACATATGGCTACTTTCGCTGTACGTCCTCCCTCAGATGCCTTAAAAAATGGCAGTAGAATTCACTATTTGACTATTTGTCTCACCCCTGAGGGCACATATTCTCGATGCCCAATGCCACAAATTTCTAAAAAAGACGATGAGCATGCACTTGGTCGAGCGGTGGACCTGCCTAGCCTTTTTTAGTCATGGAGATGATGGACTCTTCCACTGCGAAGACTTTTGATTCGTCTCAGGGTCATTCTTGTACAATCAAGTTTCCTCACTAGTACCCTCAACATGAAGGATTGGTCATCCATGGCATGCAGACTGAGTTTTTAGCAGACTTCGGCACGGTGTTCCTTCTGCTCCTGGGTCAGCAGCCTGGGGATGAACTCGGCAGCAACATGGCACATGTTCAAATCACACGTGAGGATCGCCTGGACCGTTCTGTATCACACATCAATAATGGCAGCAATGTTGTGAATTGTTCCAGTCAAACGTCTCTGTAGCAGATTTGCCCAACTGAAATGATGAAATAGCAGACGTGGTACAAATCCTGATGATCGGTGCTCCCTGTGAGTGTGCCTGCAGCCTTGTGCTGCCATCTATTGGCATGTTACAAAACTAGTCTCCAAACTTTTTGATATCACCTCGTACAGCACATTTCTTCCAATAAAGCACTGACACCGTATAAATCTGGTGGCTGGAAATTGTATGGCTGGGGTGTGATATCTGTTACAGGTATGATATGCAAAGATTTAAATGTGAACAAGCAGTACAATAACATACCCTATCCTTCATCTATAATATACAACTGCGTGTGAAAATGTGGAAATGGCACATGGTTGTTGTTTTTTTTGAGGGGGGTGACAAAACAAGCTCTGCAATGGCTGGACCATGGTATTCATACTGTGTGTATGTGAGTGTATGAGAGAGAGAGTAACGTTACTGTTTTCACATCATAATGATGTGCAAGATGGAGGACTGCTGAGTAAAAAGGCTTTGGATGATGAAAGAAAAACTTCTCAGCAGGTAAAGGATACAGCGGAAATATATTTGGGTTGGGTGTATAATCAAATCATTTTACACAACGTGTGCGCGGGGGTATTTCCTTAACATGTGGACACAGCGCTGGCTCTGACCAATCACACGCCGAGATCAGGGGGGATTACCGGCGCCTTAGTGAATGTTTCCCCTGTCTAAACATGAGTTGATCACACAGTTTTGTTTTTTTAATATTACATAGAAACTATAATATTACATCATTCGAAATATATTAATTTGCAATGATTATTTAATTAACCGTAACTGAGCTGAATTCTTTGCCTCCCCCTTATTCAGCCAGATTATGGTACGACCCGGGTTGTATAAAAAGCGCCGCGCACACACGTTGGCGTTGTTCTCAGGCTTTTGTTCGGGTTCAGTAGCGTTAGGTGGTCATGTCAAAGGGAATGGCTAGATTATTTTCTTTTTGTTTTTAATTTAGTTTTTTTTTTGGTCGCGGTTAGGTTTTATTTTATCTATCACTGTAAATGTGTCACCCATAGTTAGGTCAAGGATTAAATCAGTTCCATTAGAGTTTATTATGAATATATTCATCATGGCAGAGTTATTAAATTTTAGCTCACTAAATCAAGACACCGGTACGGGAAATCATTAGTCGTTTTAAAGTTCTCACGGTGTCGTTCTCCCATTAAGACTGACTCGAGCAGGGTTATAAAAGCTACTTTTTTTTATAAAGAATTATAAAGTGGTTTTTGGGGTTAACTTCAGTGTGACTTCCCCTTTTTTTCCGAGTCGAGACATTCTTTTAGTCAACATTTCAGACCAAAAGTCTCTTACACGTCAACAGGACTCATTTAAAAAAAAAAAAAACAGTTCCGCTTTATTATCAATATTGATAATAATAATATACACCGTATAAGTGTACTCGGCTAGCTTAGCACGCTAGCTAATACACACTAGCTAATGTAGTGTTAGCCTGAGCGCGAGCGCCGCTTGCTGCTGCTTCTTCTTCGCTCCCTTCCTACTGTTTTTATATTTGTTTAAACAATGTCGAATCTTAACAGCGACTCCGCGAGCCTGATCAAAGATGTAAAGCCGGGATCTAAAAACCTGCATATCGTCTTTATAGTTTTGGAAATAGGTAAGTTGTGATAAAAGGTAGGAGAATTCTTCCTCCTCTCCAGGACCTGTGTGTGTTAATGAATTTTTTTCATTCTGTTTTCTGTTGCGTAACTCACTTCCGCTGTCTGTTACACACTAGCTTGATGGCGCATGCGCACAAAGTGTCTTGTGTGGTCCGAATTAAATCAGAGAGGTGTGTGATTTGTTAATCAGAGAGGTGTGTGATTTGTTTCAGGTCGCGTGACCAAGACAAAGGATGGGCACGAGGTGCGATCGTGTAAAGTGGCAGATAAGAGTGGCAGCATCGCCATCTCCGTGTGGGATGAACTGGGCAGCCTGATCCAGCCTGGGGACATCATCCGCCTCACACGGGGGTAACAGTTCTCTCAGAGCTTAACTAAACACTGGAGGGCTCCAAATTCTGCAAACTTAAAAAAAATTGACTTTTTATTAAGAATTCAGGAAGTTTTAGTGATCAGTAATTATTAGTTATCTGCCTGGTCCCCACCCCCTTTGCAGCCCTTACAGTGATGCACTGTTGTGTTCTAGACACCTTTATATCACAACCAGCATTAAACTTTTCATCACTAGCGCCTCTATTGGATCGGACTACAACGGACCGACCTTTGTTCCCCATGTGCATCGGTGAGCCTCGGCCTGCAGTAGTTAGGACATACCAAAAGCGACCCAAAGAAGAAATAACGGTGAATTAGTGACAAGGTCATGGGCGGCAGTAAGCCTGGCCTGGGTAGGCCGATCCAATGGAAGAGCTTTCTCAAGTTGAGGAAAAGGTTAATGCTAGTTCCAATTTTAGTTGGGTGGTCATAATGTTGTGGCTGGTCAGTGTGCATTTACATTTATGGAATTTGGCAGACACTATTATCCAGAGTGACTTTTTTTTTTTTTCCCTTCTCATACATCTGAGCTGTTGAGAGATAAGGGTTTGAACCTAAGATCATCTGATCAGTAGTCCAACTAACCAATCAGAAGGTCGGAGGTTTGACTTTCTTCTCAACGGGTTTCCTCTCAGTACCGTTCAACATCTATTGTAGTTGGAGTTCTTAACCTGAAATATTATCTTTTTACATTTTAACGATACAATTAAATTGAATTTTTTTTATATAGTGCTTTCAACAATGATAATTTTCATAAAGCAGAATAATAAAAAAAAAGAAATGTGTATAAATCAAGATGATCAGATTGTCCCTAATGAAAAAGCTTAGTGCCACGGTGACGAGGAAAAACTCCCTGAGATGGCGATAGGAAGAATCCTTGAGAGGAACCAGACTCGACAGGGAACCCCTCCTCATTTTAGTAGGGATTGATCTGCAGTCATACTGTGTGTAAGTTCAAAATAACAGGATGTGTTTAAGTTAATATGGAGTCCAGTTTCGTTATTGGAGGCTCGGGTACAAAACTGGAAGAGTTTTCTTTTAGCAGAAAACACCTAATCAGTTATGACCCATTTTCTTTAGCTTTTTAAGAGGGGAGGGATGGAAGGCACTTGGCACTCGAATCAATCACTGCACTACAGCCAATCACGATCAGCTGTGAGCTCACATGAGCGGATAGCGCCCCTAACGGTGCGTGGGCGAGCTGTTTGAAAATATAATGGTTATCTAAAATGATGATAAATTGCATGGGGTTAAAATCTAAATGGTGTACAACAGATGCATGTATCTCAAACCTATTGAATTAATTTGTGTCCTGAACGAGAGAGGTCTTTAAACAGGGAGGTGACTTGAGAGAAATCAGGAAGCAATGTTGTACATTTACTGCAATCTAATGAGCAATTAAAGTACAACATGTTTACTCACCTGCTCACACTACAGTCATGTACAGTGTCTTTAAAATGCTGGCTTGTAAATTGGTTCACCGCTTTTTGTTTTCTAGCTATGCCTCTATTTGGAAAGGGTGTCTTACGTTGTACATGGGCCGGGGTGGAGATTTGCAGAAAATCGGAGAGTAAGTTTGAGTTTTTATAATAATAAATAGTTTAAATTACTGTGTTGCTTCCTTTAACAATCTTCATGCAGTCTGTAATGCTGATCTGTTATATTTTTAAAAAACTCTGCAAAGGTTCTGCATGGTGTACTCCGAAGTTCCTAACTTCAGCGAGCCAAATCCTGAGCTGCTAGCCCAAGCCAACCAGCAGAACAAAACGGTAAGACGAAAAACGACCACATGGAAGTTCTGTACTGATTTCGAAAATCGGGGGGGGGACTTATTGATCTAGGTCCTGATGATGGACAGGCAGTTGTTTTTGTCCAGATATTTAAAGTGTCTTGTCTTTTCATCTTCCCACTGAAATAGGGTAAAGAACAGCGTGGAAACTCCCCACCTAATCAAAACGCACCTCCTCCTATTCAAGCAGGTATGAAACCCATCAGTCAGTGATGTAATCTCCATATGTAGGCAGTGCTGTACGATGCTCGAAGATGTTTTCACTGACAGATCTGACTCATTTGGATGTTTTTTAAATGGCAGGAAATGGCACCATGCAGACGTATCCCAATAATATCGCACCCCCGGCTGCCAACTTCCCAGCTCCCGGGAGAACAAATGGCCGTGTTCCTGGAAACGGCCCTCCATTGGCGGTCACTGTAGGACCGCCTGCACCTCCCAAACCATCCGTCAGCATCAGCAACGGCAGGGACCCTCGACGTGCTTCTAAGAGATGAAGCACACTCAAAACTCGAATGTCTTGTTTTTGTTTTTCCTTCTCAGAATAACTGCCAATCAAGACAGAGTCCAATATTACAGTGCAATAAACTGAGTATTGACTTTGTACTCTTTCACCTAGGACTGTTAGAGTAGAGTTTCTGGAGAACCAACTTATTTTTATTTTTTTATTTGTAAAGATCACAACCCCTTGTCTTGTTTTCCTACCTTTATTCCAGGTCTCAACACGTGCCCTCATGATATGGTGTTTCAACCATCCACCCTTACTTGAACACTCGATGCACTTTCTTCACAAATTTTTTTTTTTTTAATGAATTGCTGTCAAAGGAGTTCAGGAACGGTAAACTGCTGTCGTAAACGCGCAGACGGAGGCCACTGGCTGCCTTTTCTTTGTGTGGAAGGGAGGTGAAACCCTTCAGCCAAAAACATACCAAAAGTGACTGTGCGAGAGAGGTGATGGTTCTGACGTAGGTTTATTTAATTAGAAATAAAACTAGAAATTTAACAAAAGTTGTCCAATTCAAACTTGTGTGGTCATCCTTTTTTAATTTAAAAAAAAATTTTTTTATTAAATCCATGCTGATCACAATAAAATGTCTTCATGAGCTGCCGTACTGTTATGGCAGACTGTCACATTCACTACACACACTCAAAATGGCCCTTTACCACAGTTGCCACTGGTACCTATTCAACCCCATTTCTTTTTTTTCTTTTTCTTTTAATGGTTCAAGTCAAAAAGACTCCTATCCAGCTCTAACACTTAAGACTCACTGTCTTGCTTTCTTTTCCTTCCTCACACATGTTCCTGAAGTGCCCAAGACAGTGAATAAGTCCTATGAAAACCCCACACACATTCCAAACAGGGCTGTGCTCACTCATTCTGTGCTGCTAAAGGACCCATGATAAGTCACAGCACTGGTCCAGTTTAGTTTGTGATTTTAATATGATGAAACCCCTCTTGGTGTGGTTAGAGATTACACTGCAGCTGCCACACCCATGAACAAGCATAAAGCTGTTGTCACAAAACACAAACCTGTCAATGAATACACACCCTTTCTTTAAAAAAGTGCTTAAAATAATCCATTCACAAACCAAATCACCGACAATGGGAGGGGGTGCAAACTTTTGGAATGAACTCTATTAACCTGAGAGTGTGTGCAGTTAACAGGAATTTATCTTTTCAATAATAAAAATAAAGGCAGTGTGTTTAGAGCTGATTTTTTAAAATTATTTTTATTCTCATCCTAAAACTACTGAATGATCAATATGTCCATAAGCTCAGTAATTCCATGAGGACAGTGTTTATATTCCTGTCTCATTGTCTACATGCGCACTCCGTGTAGCTCCTTCCAGAACTCTCCGATATCCTGAGACAGCGCTCTCTCAGCCAGTCTCTTACACTCGAGCGGTGTGAACCCGACCAGCGCCGTCCCTCGTGTCGTCACACCCTGGCACCCGGCCAGTTCTGCCACCCGGGTGGCAATTAGTGATGCAGGAGCGTGGCAGAATTCCTGATCCCCAATTCGGAATGCTGGCCATGAGTCATGGCCTCCAGTGGCTGGACCTGGTACGCTTTCTACGTTGCAGGCGATTTCTACAGAACCTTCATGAGGAAGAGCTATGACCTGCACGCCAGGGATTCCGCCCGGGCTGGACTCACGGATGCCCGCTGCCACGCCCTGTCCTAGAGATAAATCCTGGGTATCGATGGTCACGTTGCAGTTCATCACATAAGGGCTTGAACCGCTACCTTTAGGGAGAAAATAAGGCTTTATTACGCACACACATTCCAAACAGGGCTGTGCTCACTCATTATATAAAAAGATAACTGAATATGTGAAAATGTCCATCCAAATCCCTGTTTAGTGCAGAAACACAATTGTACATTTAACAATTTAATTTCACCTTGGTCTGTATTGGATGTATGTATTTAAAAAAATATATTATTTAATAATTACATGCAGGCAAAATTACATTTTGGATAGTTTGATTCATTTGTTTTAACCTGAACTTTCTCAATGCCTCCAGAAAGATGTAGAGATGTTTAATAAGATGGTTTATCTGAAGCTATATGAAAAAAAAAAAATTGCTAATGTTAACGACGTTGTTATTAATGTCGTCCTATCTTATCAAAGTCTACCAGTGCCTGTAAAATACTGAAATCTCTTTGTGTTCAGGAATCTCACCTGTTAATCCGTATCTTCTCGAAGGCGTCGGTCCAACATCTGGCCACACGGCAGCCATGTCGGGAGCCTTCTTGAACCAGCCGAGCTCTTTCCTCCTGTGTGCAAGGCCACGGTGCAGCGGGTTATCTGCCCAGCCAAAGAAGAACGCACTGGTGCCTGGCACTCTCTCGGTCAGAGCTGTACCTAAAGCTGAGCGGGGGAGATGGCACCAATTTGTGGATGCTTATGAATTTTTCCATTTACTCCAAAATAGCTTGCTCATAGATTACATTGAGCCTCCTTTCCACAATCCTCCAAGCTCACGTCCTCTCCCAGAGGGTAGAAGGGCACGAGATCCACAGCTCCCATGCAAGGGTGAACTCCTTCATGATCTGTCATGTCAATCAATGAGAAGGCTCGCTCTGCTGCTGAGAGAACCGCCTCCCCTGTAGCAAAGGAAACACGACAGTCATCTGAAATCGTGGCCCATTCTACAGATGTTTTATAAATTATTTACCAAAGTATAGTGTAAAAACCCCACAATGCTCTGCAGTAAGTTAGTGTTCAAAGAACATAGGCAATAGAAAGTGGTATGACATTTTGAATTCATGGACAGTGCTGTACATAAGTAGAGGACTTTACCGATTAGCTCTATGCCAGCCACGATGGTCAGAACCGAACGGTTGTAGTCATGATCACTGAAGATGTTCAAGACAGTTGTCCCTTTTTGTCTTCCTCCTAAAATGGCTCACACAGATTTTTAGAGCAAAACCAAGAAATATAATATTATATTAGGAATTAAACTACTGCAGGCATGCTGTTATAGAAAAATAATCACAGACAGGGTGGTGTGATGCAGCCTGGCACAAAGTTAAAGAGTTACTTTAAACACCCCAAAGGTGAAAAACAAGGAAGTCAAACCAGGACTTGTGATGAAGTTTTTTTTTTTTTTTTTAAACGCCTCATCCTTGAAAATCGATGGAGAACTTTTCAATAATTTGTGGAAGGAAGAGACACATCAGTCTGTGTGAATTGTATACACAATCATTCACCAACACCACTTGCATATTACAGGAACTCGGCTGGGAGTTATTGCCACATCCTCCATACTGTCCTGGCCTCCATTTCCACACTGGGGCCATTAAAGGAGTACTCTGGGGGGTACTGCTGGGGAGCTAGCGTTTCAGAAGTGAAGCTGGTAGTCTGATCATGGCTCAGGTGTACCGAGAAAACTTTCTACCTTGATGTTGTCCAAGTACAAGTGAAACGCTGGGATAAGTGCATTAGTGAAGCAGGGGATTATATATAGAGAAATAATCAAAGTTCCTAGTTCTGACTTGAACACCTCTCTGACATGTGTCCTATCTTGATGTATACAACAAGGATTCTGAAATCTTGATTCTGAAATTTTAATTAATCTTCTATAACCGCAGGCCCCTGGTGTTCTTGCAACTCCAGGTTTCCGAGTTTGATTCCCGCCTCGAGGTCTGTATGCATGGAGTTTGCATGTTCTCCCTGTACTGGGTGGGTTTCCTCCTGGTACTCTGGTTTCCTCCCACTGTCCAGAGAAAAGCAAATTAAGCTAAGTGGCGTTCCCAATTTGCCTGTAGTTTGTGGATGAGCGTGTCGGTGTATTTGCACTGCGATAGCCCGTGCAGGATACACACCTCATGACCTAAGTCTTCTGGGATAGGCTCCAGGCCACCCATGACCCTGTATACAGAATAAAGTGGTATAGACAACAGTGTGCAGAGCAGGTTTGGGGTTTTTACAATATTAAAGCTCACCATGGTGGTGGCTGATGGCTGCCTGTGCCACCTTCTCCACCACGTCTCTTTTCCGAGACTCAGAGATGTTCAGGAGACACGCAACCAGGCGGCGCCCCAGGGCAGAGGTCATGCCTTAACACCAGGGGATCTACTAGAACAAAGTGATCTACTAGAAGCACATGAGAGTTTATATACAGTGTGTGTGTGTGGGTGTAAGAGGGAATGCATACAAGATTATGCGCCATAAACCAATCATATAATCCTGAAATCTATGAATTAAGATGAAACAGCATTTTGCTTATGTGACTTCAAACACAAATCACGGTAGAATTTTGCTTCGCAAATCTGCAGCAACTGTCGCAAATACTGTCGTAAAAACCAGCAAGACATTGAAAATATCTTTACAATCCTTCGAATATTCTCAAACACACACACACATATATATATATATTCTCAGAGAGGACTTTGTAGCTTACTTGAGTTAAAACAGCGTGTCTATTTTAATTACATACAACCCTGATACCAAAGGTCCGAAAGCGCACGTTAGGACTCTTGATTTACAAATCAACAGTTCGATAAATTATTTAAACTTACGTTTAGCGCATGCGTTCAAGATCAGTTTGGTGGCTTTTAATAAGCTTCCGGGTTTCCGAGTCATTTTGCGCATGCGTAGTGTATGATCTATAAATAAAAAAAAAAGAGCTTTTCGTTGGTGATGTATTAATAATAAGATAAATATACATATATTTATTGTAATTTAAGATATTATTTTGTTGTTGTTTTTTTTGCGTTTGAAGATGCTAAGTTATTATGCAGCTATGTATCTATTACGTCTAACACCTGCGACAGGTTTAAACATGGCGGAACGAGCTCGGTAACTATAGCAACACTTTAGCGCTCGTGCATAGCTAACGTGCTGTAGCAAGATGGTGCCTGTCTAGCTGTGTGTGTGGTTTATGGTGTGGAGGGTTTGTATCAGGCCGGCGGCTGTGTGGTGTGGCGGTGATGAGCAGCAGTACAGCGAGACACGGTGCAGGTGCGGGTTCGGGTCCGGGTCCGTCTGCGCCTCCTCCCGGCGGCCTGCTGCGCCTCTCTGCGGTCCCAGGCTCCGAGCAGCACCGCACGAACGACGTGTTGCTCCTGCGGCCCGACCCGAGACAAACCCGGGCGACACGCAGCGAAAATGCGCACGTCGTGTTTTTCCCCGGAGACATCCAGGTGAGTGTGAGGGTCTAGAGCTCAAACACACACACACACACACACCTGTCACATATGCCACACATGTCTCTGCACTAGCACTGTTTATAATCTGCTACACCTAGTGACTTTAAGTTAAAACAGGTAATAAACAGCCACATTTGTACACATTTCCTCCTAGATACACTCCCTGCACTTTTTATAAGATATAAACTCACCATTTATGTCACATGTACACCGATCAGCCATAACATTACGACCACCTGCCTGGTCCCCGCCCCTTTTGCCACCATAACAGTGATGCACTGTGTGTTCTGACTCCTTTCTATCACAACCAGCATTAACCTTTTCCTCAGATTGAGATTGGACTCCACGGGCCAGCCTTCAGTCTTCTCCCCTCTAGTGTGCATCAGTGAACCTCGCCCGCCCATGACCCTGTCGCCAGTTCACTGGTTTTCTTTCCTTTGATCACTTTTGGTGTGTCCTGACCCCTGAAGATCAGGACCTTCACACAAAGAGCTGCAGTTTGGAGTTGCTCTGACCCAGTTGTCTAGCCATCACAATTTGGCCCTTGTCAGAATTACTCCGGAAAAAGGATCACTTGCTGCCTAATATATCCCACCCACTTCCAGCCGCCAAGATACAGCAGTACCTCGGCATACAGATTTAATCCATTCCGGAGGTGAAGTTTAGTATTGCGAAACTCATTTTCCTATAGGAAATAATGTACATGCAGATAATCTTTTCCAGCGACTCAAAAATATCACCAATATCACCAATTTTCAACGCTATAATCAGATTTTTGCATATAAAAACAATCAAAACATTTAGAAAATATATGTAAATTAAGTAAAATATGAAATAAATAGACATTAAACCTCACTTAACCTGCTGCTTGGCATCGGCTACTTTAAAACCCAAACTGAAAGTGGCTCCCTTTTTTTTTTTTTCTTGCCACCATCATTGCTAACATTCTTGGGACCCATGGTGCTGTGTATTTACTGAATCTTGCCTGTAGTGCAAAACAACTTGCTTCAGTCGACTTTCCACTGATGCGAACAAGTTTTGAACGCCTCCCGGACCTACGCGCAAGTTAGCTGGCGCTCGGTTCGGTCGCTTGTATGATGAAAATGTTTTGTATGTCGAGGGAAATTTCTTGCAAAATTTCAGTGCTTAAGGCAAACATTCGTAAACGGGGTGTCCACATGCTGAGGTACCACTGTATTGAAAATGTAGCTACTGTGAGATAATGCCGGTTCCAATAGAAATGTGTCAGAACACACGGATTATTACTATTTTTGTGACGAAAGGGGACCTACTCAATATGAGGCGGGTGTACATGAGGCCTAACAGCGCTCATTCCATGTACCTAATGCATGCTCAGGAATGAGACAGAGATCACCAGATGATGTCATTTGTTTATTCACACAGTCTTCTTCTTATTTGTCTTATGAAGGACGCTTTCTGGAGACATTATTAGAAGTTCTCAGAGTAGGAAATGCAAGATTACAGTATAACTTATTTCTAATAGTGTTTCCTCGCCCGTGCTGTGTGAGAGATAATGGTGGGTTGTGGTTCTGAACTGGTTGTGGATGAAGCCGTCAGCTTCCTGTGATCAGACACGGACCAGTATTAATAGTCAGAGTGGCACAAAGGGCCACTAAGAGTCCAGCCTTCAGCTCACCAGGAAATGAATATTCTAGTATACATGCACTAAAATCCCATGATTTGGCAAATTTCTATTATTCATTTGACTTTGACACACCCTTTATCCTGGTCAGGGTTGTAGTGCATCTGAAGTTTGCGCATCTTAAGAACACTATGTACAAGGTGGCAATACACACAGGATGGGCGTGCACACACACGTTTTCACATGTGAACAGACATTTTTAATCTTTTTTTTTATCCTGTGACTTTTTAACGATTCTCTCTCTCTCTCTCTCTCTCTCTCTCTCTCTGTGTGTCTCCGTCATACTTCCAGAACTTCCATCAAGAGATGGCTGTGCAGCCTGATGCGTCTCCGTGGATCTCGTTCAGTCTGGAGCGAGTAGCCTGGATGCTTGGTGCCCGCTTCCCAGGCCGGCATGTGTGGTTGGTGCGGCCATCGCGGCTCCACCTCCAGAAGTTCAGCTGCTACTCCAACTTCGTTTCGTCCGATGTATTCGGCGCGCCTAAGCACTCGCCCGACTACGGGGCCGTGCGCCACTTGCGCGCCCTCCTCGGTCACGCCACGGAGCGAGCGGCCATCGCCGAGCCTCTGCCGCCACTAGGGAGTGTGTCAGCGCCGGCTCCTCTCCCCACAGGCTTCTCGCTCATTCTAGTGGGCTTCAGTAAAGGCTGCGTGGTGCTCAATCAGATCGTTCACGAGCTGGCGTCGGCCCGCGCCGACCCCCACCTGCGGCAGTTCCTGAACAGCATCTCAGACATGTACTGGCTGGACGGTGGACACCCGGGCACCGGGGACACGTGGGTGACGGACAAGCAGGCGTTGAGCGAGCTGGCGTCCAGCGGAGTCGCCGTGCACGCTCACGTCACTCCCTACGAAGTGTGTGACCCGGCGAGGGCGTGGGTGGGACGCGAGCATCGGCGCTTCGTAAAGACGCTGCAGGAACTCGGCGCCCGCATCACGCAAAACCTTCACTTCAAAGACGAGCCGGTGTGCATCGCAAACCACTTCCGGGTCATCGAGGAGTTCTGAGCCGCACAGAAACGACGCGTTCAGGTCGCACGGTTGGATAGATCTTCGTTTGACTTCAAGCTTTTCTCAACATGCCTTTTTTTTTTTTTTTTATTCTTTGCACATGACAAAGTACTAAATGTTTTTAGTACAGACTTTTGCACATACTAGGAGCTTTCGAAAGCGTTTACACCGACATCATTTTTGCACCTTGAGTCCAAAGTCGTAGTTCCAGTTTGGTGTCCTCGTCACACACACAGGACTGATAAAAGTGAAATATTTTGACCAAACGTCAAATGTTGCTCTGGTTGCACCATCAGCTTCTTCTGCTTCATATTTATGAGCCGTGTCTCAAAGTACTTACTATATTTACACACATATTATTTATTATAATAATGCTTAAATTGGTTACACTGAGAAACATAAACATTAGTACATAGACCTGGATGCTAGACACTGGAACATTGTTTTATTCCCTCTTCTATTTGGATTAATAGTTAAAGAGTTTATTGTTTAATCGTGGATTATAATTGAGCCAAAACTGACCGATAACATACTGTCTCGCTGGATTGTATAGCAGGGTCGATAAATATTGATAAATCTGAAAAAGAAAAAAAAAAAAACGCAGTAAAGCTTGTAAACCCAGGGAAGTAAAAACGTCTCTCTTGTTGCACTCAGCTGGAAATCTGCTTGTATTAGGTTATGTGAAACAACAAGCTAGTTCTTCGTACCAAAGTAGAGATCATCATAGTTCAACAATATTTGACGTCTTGTGAGAGCCGCATGCTCTTGATTCTTCTATACAAGCTGTGTTTAAGCGTAACAGTTAATCCAGCTAGAGCACACCTACCCTGACACACTATTATGTTAATATACACATATAGAAATGATAAGTTTGCTTTGTGAAGGTCGGGTCAAGGAGCTTGGCCCCGGATCATGATTTATCCTCTCCTTGTAACTGTAATGTTTACAATGATTAAACATGTAATGTGATTTAAGCAGCTTTCAGCGTACAACGGCGTACGACTGAGACGTTTTAGCTGCCGCGATTCCGGTTTGTCAGGCTGAGAGCAGAAATGCCGACTCAGCAGGACGTGTATGCACTAGTGGCTGGCTCGTGTGCAATCGAAAAAATGTTCTGCTTAACTGCAGTGAATGTCGCCATTCCATGCTTTTATTACAAGCTGTTTTTTTTTTCTTTTCTTTAAGCATTCGTTCTGTTCTGTTTACTCGCTGAAGTAATAAAAGGGATGCTTCGCTAAATTATCAGGCCCGGTGTTGTCTGTGTTGTGCTGCATCAATTTTGTAGCATGTAATGTTCAAAAACGTACACAAAACCATGCTTAGTTAATTCACTGCCTGAAAAAAAAAAAAAAGGTTGCGTCCTGTGCGTCAATTCTTTCTCTCCCTGACACACCCATCTCTCTGGAATAGGCGCTATCTGGACTCATCAGGTCCATGACCACCAAAAGGTCATGACCTTTTTTCATTGTGTCTAAATCTATTATTAATAAATTATCTTTATTTTTCTTAGAAAACTTGAAGCCGTTTTCTTATGGAGTTAAGAGTTCTCGTCACACTGTGTGTGTGTGTGTGTGTATGGAAATGTTCTTACTTTTACTATTAAACATAGCTCTGGTTTTTACTGTAGATTTTTTTTTTTTAACCATGCAACTTCACCAAAATTTACTCGATCTCCATTCATGATTTTTTTTTCCAACCATGTTCCTCCCACAAAGTTGGAAGTTCAGTCTCCTTAGTTGTTTTCTTTGCTTGATGCAACCCAATAATTTGACCTTCCTGAAATGGTGACTTTTTTTTGTTTTGTTTGTTTTTTCCCAGGCAGTGTATACGGTTCTGGTTTGTGAAGAGTGAACAGGAGATAGAAGCTCATAAAGTCAGAGTAGGATCAAGAAAAACTATCATCAATATCCTTTAAAAGTGTAAACCCTAAGACATGCAGAAATGCATCACGAGTTTCGCTGGTAAAAGAAAACCAAAACTGAATATTATTATTATGGAATATTTGTACCCTTATCAGTGTTCGTGCGGTATGTAGTTCAGCAGGTTGATCATATTTACATGTCAAATGTCCGTCCAGGAAATTTATTCAGGTGAGACGAATACAATCCTTTCTCTCTATCTCAGTAAGAAACACACAACGCATACTGGAAAGGAATTTGAGATGATGTTTATTTGAAGCCCACAGAATTTTTTGCTCAGTCATGGCACTTGAACTGAGGTCAGATCCCAACACCTGGTGTGGACCCTGATCTCACACACACACACAGGACCTGTACAACAGTGTTTAATAAATCTCTATTGATCATTCATGTTAGAATTTTATATATATCACTAGAAAGGAGCTGGATGTTGTCACAGGACGTCCCTGAGGTGTGTGGACGTGGCTGGAAAACTTTTCGATCTCAGCATCGTTGTTAAAAGTTTTGTTCCAGTTTTGAGTCCTTACTTTTGACGACAACAACCACCTTGAGCTTTCTTAAGCGTGACTTTTCTTAAGCATGACATCTCACAGCGACATCTCTGCCGTAAGCATGAAAGCCCCAAAACAAACACAAAACACATTTCGTAAACGTTCTTAAACCGACATGGCACGTCATCTTGAACATTCTCAAAGTTCTCAAATCAAGACAAGATATACTGTATGAGATTCTGGTCCCAGCCATTTCTAAAATCCCTTATAGTTTGTAAGTTAATACTGTATCAATCAAACAAATACCAGGTCTAATTAACCTCGGGCAGAGAATTCTTTATACCCACATAGGCTTTATTTTTTCCTCTACAACAATCTCTCTCTCTCTCTCTCTCTCTCTCTCTCTAACGACACGATTTAATCTCCAACTACCAACATGTGACAAATATCCATCAACATCTTTGAGATGAACAGCATCTGGAATTTAAACATAACGCTCAATAACATGAAGTAGTTAAAGTTTTCAAAAAAAAACAAACATACTTTATCCAGTTTTGAGTAGAGAATCATTGTGCATGGTGAACAGAGAATGAATGCATAGATTCACACAGACTTGTGTGGCAAAATCTCAGGCATCTGAAACAAACAAACAAACGTAATAAAAAGTATTCCATCTACAGCACATATATATATAAAGAAATACAAATATTAAACCTGGACTGGCAAGTTGTGAAGCTAACCCCTGAGACACGAAGGCACAGAATGGGTAAACTCTATATATATATATATATAAATTTCTTTTTCAGCAGAAAATATCAAACGTGTCTGACCTAACCCAGATTAGATGAGATGAGAGCACAGATTACAAAACCTGCTAGAAATTAAATCACTCACTAAATTAGATGTTCATTTTTTCTTTCTGCCTTCATTTGCATTTTATAAGCGCTACAAAAATCTATTTAAAACGAGCTCAGATTAAAAGTTATCTTTTTTCTTTTCTTTTTTCCTTCTCTTCATATTTCACCGAAGCGGACAGATGTCAAGGGATTAAGTGCTTTATGGCAGTCCTCCAAAATACATGACTAAGGAGAAGTGAACTTCTGAAAAAAAAGATCATCTAAGTAATTCAGGGTGCGGTGTGTTTGTGTGTGTATATGTGTGTGAGATTTGAGAAACGGTAAAAAACACGCACGCACATGCACACAGCACTGCTGGCTGGAATAATTACATTACTACCGCATTACTATAACTAATCTTTGACAATCCAGTGCCCTGTTTCTTTACATTGAGCTCATTCTAGTTTTCCCTGCAGTCCAGCATATTGTGATTTTTTTTTTTTTTTTTACAAAAAAAAACAATTATTTAGGACAAAAAATATATATAATAATAATTAAATCAGAAACTCTAAACCCAACATCCCCACTATTAAAACACTGCTGGTTTATAGGAACCATTGGCCTCGTCTTCTCTTTTTTTTTTGTCCCTTATTTTAAAATACACACTTTATCTTATCAAATAAATATTCTCCAAAAAGAAAGAAAAAAAAAAAAAAACATACATAATGGAGCAAATTTAAAAACAGACACATAATAAAACTACATACAACAGAGACAGGGTGCTGAGATGAAACATCTGAGATGAATAAAGACGACGGTGATTGAGTTACAGAAACCTCATCACGTATTCTGCAGCAGGGATTCGCTATCTCGTTCGCGTCTTTGGTGTGGTCCCGGAAGTGATTCGGAGGATGAGGACAGGGGAAAAAAAAAAAAGGGAATGTGATTATACAGGATGGAGGTTTCAGATGCTGCTGCTGCTGCTGTCTCTCGGGGCCGGCGCGTCCTCCTCGAAGCGGAACCTCTTGGACTGCGGTGAATCCAGAATGTTCTCCTTGTCCTCGAGGTCCTCGGGAGCCAACGCCCATTTGGCACCGCCGCTGCGCTCTCGGGGAACGCGTGGCGTCGTCGGAGGGGGGGAGAGTTCGGCTCCGAGACACTGCTGCCACAGCCACGGGTGACTCATGCAGTCTGCGGCGCTCGGCCGGTCTCTGTGTTCAGAGGGAGAGATAATGTAGAAAACGGTCAACGACTGATGAAAAAGAATACATGTGCACAGTATGACCAAATGTTTGTGGACATCTGAACAAGGAACACGGTTTGAGCTTCAGACATTTTGCGAAAGATCATAGGGGTCAGGTGTCCACAAACTTTTGGCCATATAGTGTAACTCGTGCAGGAGAGCAATAAATTAGTCAAAATGTGTTACTAAGAGCATTGCACTGATTAACAGTGTGTGTGTGTGTGAGGAGAGTTCTGTGCAAATGTATGGATTTTTATAAAGGAAATGAATCAAACTTTATAATCAGAAATATTATGAATTTCAGACGATCGATTTCTCAAGCTAAGGTCTTCCTGAATTCTATGTGCTACTACTATTACTATGGGAATTGGTACTACTACGACTAGTATTAATACCATTAACACCACCATTACTACTACTACTGCTATTAATACTTCAACTATTCTTATTATTACTGCTATGCATCTATTAATACCATGACTACTATTACTACTGCAACAGTTACTATTACTACTCCTACTACACCTACTTTTACTTCTATTGATACTACCACTATTACTAATAATATTGCTCTTACTGCTATTGCTACTATTAACACTACTTCCACTACTGTTCCTACCACTATTACTAATACTACTATTATTACTACTATTAATACTGCTCCTTCTTCTATTACTATTTTTAATACTCCTACTATTGCCATAACTATTACTACTATTAATACTACTCCTGCTGCTATTACTAGTATTAATACTACTATCACCATAACTATTACTACTATTAATACTACTCCTGCTGCTATTACTATTATTAATACTATCACAATAAATATTACTACTATTAATACAGTACTACGCCTACTGCTATTAATATTACTAATACTACTATTGCCATAACTATTACTACTATTAATACTACTCCTGCTGCTATTGCTATTATCAATACTACTACTATCACCATAACTACTATGAATACTACTCCTGCCACTATGTGATTGGTTATTAATACCTACTACCATTACTACTACTATTACACTTACTCTTTAATGCTAATATTACCACTACTTCTGCTGCTGCTGGTATTACTAACAGTAATATAGTATATTGTTTATAATATTGTATATACAGTATATTAATACTGCCACTTCTATTACTGCTACTATTACACTTGTAATTTCTATTGCTATTAACACTACCACAACGTCTGCTCTTACTATTACTGTTATGACTTCTATTAATACTATTATTACTACTACCGCTATTATTACCTCTACTACTCCTATCGCCATGTTAACACTAATACTAATAATACTATTACCAGTTTTTACTTCCATCACCAGATTCAAGATCCAAACTCTCAAAAGATCCAACTTTTTCTATTAATCCCAGAGGGCAATTACTCGTACCAATAATAATATTAAAAAGAGGACATACACACACACTCCAGGTATATACATAAAACTGTCTTCTTGTATTAGTGTTTGTCGAAGAGGAGAAAAAACTAAATATAACAAGCCAAACAAAATAAACTGTTAGGGATTTTCCTCGTTAAAAAGAAATGAAACAGTCGGTGTGTTTGTGAGCGTGTGTGTGTGTGGAGGGGGGATTTTATCTCTTTTCTAAGCTATCCAGTTACCTCAGAAAGGGTGAATCAGACCAGAAATGACTACTGACTAATGTAAAGACAGAAATTATTTCTGACTTTAATATACGGCGTGTGAGTGAATCAGTAATAAAACTGATTCTGCTCCTGAAACGATCCCTCAGGTTCATAAAAACAACTGCACAGAGAAAATTGAGTCGTAGGGAGAAAGCCCAGGAACTTGCCGGAACTTTCCACAACAGGAAGTGAGCAGTCCTGAGTGAGCTCATATCTAATCAGACTTTCACTATGCAAAGGAGGGGCACGTTTATTTTTTTGACTCGTATGAATATACCCGTTATTGTAGACTACTTTAATTCCCTGAACTCTACATGACCTTCTGGATTTATACAGTAGAGATCAAACTGTACTTTGTACAGAATTCTTAATGGACTTTTAAGTGAATTACAATTCCTGATGAAAATCCTGACCCACTTCTAATGCTATGACTCCTCTCACCCTAGAGACCTGTCTGATTCACCCTGATACATCTTCTCAGCTCTCTCTCTGTTTCATTAGAGCTTTATTTCAATTAAAACTGAAATCTTGACACTGAACTCACTCTGGTGCTTTGACTAGCAGTTTTCGGATGAAATGCACGGCGAGCTCGGACACTCGAGAGAAGGCCTCTATGCTGTAGTCCACGTTCACTTGCGAGACGTTCAGGAATGTCTGTTGCTTGTCCTCGCCAGCGAACGGAGACTCTCCAGTGATCAGCATGTACGTGATTACGCCGACGCTCCTGACATCAACACAGATACACATCATCATCATCATAATTTTTAGGGCAGGCTCTGACTCAGCAGTGAAAAGTTTTCTTGGAAAATGACCAATGTGTTTATTATGGGTGTAGAGCGGAGCAACGGTTAATCATTACTGAAATAGCCATAAAGCATGATATCAGTCATAAAAACATTTCATGAATAACCTCAGCAAACATGAACACACTTGAATGCTTGTATACGTGCATGTTTTTCGGTTGGAATGTACTGATACATGTAACAAAATGCGACTTTCTCACATCCCAGTTTGAGCTCAGATCGATACGCTACACAAAAGACGGATGAAACGTGACATGTTCGCCTTATAGACGTACCAGAGATCTGTGGCTGTAGTAATGGGCTCGTAGTTCAGGATTTCTGGAGCTAGAGGAAGAAATAAAACATGCACGTCAAAATCAGGAGGTATATATACATATGAGAAGATGAAAAAAAAAGAAATAAGGTTACTATATAAACAAAAAATGTAGAATCTGGTGAAATAATCTACTGTTTTATTGTTAGAAGTGAAGGCATTGTTACTGGAATCACCTGATCGACATTCTGTTTCAACACTTATTCATCAATATTCTTAATGTTATTATTATTATACTATTATTATTAATGTCTTAATAATTGAAACAGCATTTACGAATGTAATCTGTTCCGGAGGCGAGTTCTCAAGGCAAGAAAATTTTATTTCAAAATAATGCAGATAATCCGTAACTGTAAAAAAATATTAAATAAATGGACGTTAAACCTCACTTAACCTTAATTTATGATTAAAGCAATGTTTCGCTCGGCTTTTCGCTGACGCAAGCGCATTTTGAACGGCTCGAGGTTCTACCATCTTTTACCCCACCACATGTACAGTATCTGCACTCCTGTCATTACTGCTGCTACTAGATGTCATTATTGGCTACTACATGCTTCCTCCATTACAAGTGAAGTCAGCCGACCGCATCGTTCAGAAAAGGGAAAGTGCTATACGTCCACTTCCGCTTGCCCGAACCAGCATCGCTGTGATTCATATGGGAGTCTAAGTATTATACTGTAAAATTGCAATCTCCGGATTTATTTTGCTGTCCTGTTGTGCATCTTAGTGTTAAGTGCACTGTCTTTTTGTTAGTCGAGTTGTACTGAACCAAAGTGCCACCAACACGGTCGCAAGGAAACGAAGAGCGTTGTGGTGTTGCGGTACTATGACACGCCACTGGTCCACTTTTAAAACGTCGAGAATCTACATTCTACCCAGTTTATAACAGCATTTAAAGTTAATAATTAAATTTTTCTTTCCAGGAATCTAATGATGTTATAACACTAGAATCTACTGAAAGAGTCATGTTACAAGCAAACCAGGACGTACCTACATACTCGGGCGTACCCACGATCTCTCGCAGCTCTCCGATGGAGCCGAGCCGCCGAGCCAGCCCGAAGTCCACGATCTTGATGTCTCCGAGAGGACTCAAACTGGTCAGAAGAATGTTCTGAGGCTGCGAATAACAATCACGTCTTTCAACAATCACGTCTAATCATTTTTTTACTCACTTGTACAAACTACACACTCACATTCCTGCCTCCTATGTGGATGAACATTTACAGGTTAAACCTTTAGAGAGAACTGTACAGGTAGTCCCAGACTTACGAACTAGTTCCGTTCCGCGGGCACATTCGTAAGTCAGATTTGT